>WNYA01002822.1:0-25000 GCA_019512145.1 Engystomops pustulosus | reverse complement strand
CCGTGTTGTGGGCTAAGTGTCCCAAATTTCGTTGCTCAAAGACTCACGGCAAGGGTGAATGTTTTTCCTCAAGGATAGAAAAACCACAAGAATATCCACATGCACCCATGAAGCACTTCTGTGGTGGAGCTTTTGGCTTCCTATTCACAGGGTTGAAAAGAAGAATCTTCAGAGGACTCTGGGTCTTAAAGGTCCCAGAAAACTGTCCAAAGCAATAAAGTCAAGTTAGCCTGGATAAATAAGTTAGGCCCCAGTGAGATTTGAACTCACGACCCCTGGTTTACAAGACCAGTGCTCTAACGAGCTATGAAGCCTTCTGCTTGGGTAAATTTGGATGCGTTTCGAAACGTGAGTAAAGAAACAGTAACTTTTGAGAAAAGTTGGCATTTTAGTGTGGGATTTGAGGCCAAAAGCTTGAGGCCACAGAAATATGTGATGCTCCTGATCATAATTTTATCGCTGTCTTGTTGAACTCTTTCAATGATGACAGGAATGGCTTAAAAGTCTAAGTTTTCATAGTCCCATAAAGCCATCATCTGAGATCGGAGACAGGTGGCAAAAAAGACTATGTGTACGCATGATTGCATATCCTATTCATCAAGGTGTGTGGATTCGAGAGTTTGAAGGACACGTTGGTCTAGCAAAAAAGAGTGACTGAAGTTACCCTTTTGTCTATTACAGGTGTACACATTTGGCAGTGGCTGCCATGATAAAGCCGTCATTTCCAGGAAAGTTTTGCTGTCAGAAGTGGGATTCGAACCCACGCCTCCAGGGGAGACTGCGACCTGAACGCAGCGCCTTAGACCGCTCGGCCATCCTGACCCGTGTGTGGGCTATATCCCAAATTTCGTTGCTCAAAGACTCACGGCAAGGGTGAATGTTTTTCCTCAAGGATAGAAAAACCACAAGAAATTCCACATGCACCCATGAGCACTTCTGTGGTGGAGCTTGGGCTTCCGATCACAGGGTGAAAGAAGAATTTCAGAGGATACTGGGTCTTAAAGGTCCCAGAAACTCTGTCCAAAACAATAAGTCAAGTTAGCCTGGATAAATAAGTTAGGCCCCAGTGAGATTGAACTCACGACCCCTGGTTTCAAGACCGTGCGTCTAACCCCTGCTATGAAGCCTTCTGCTTGGGTAAGTTTGGATGCGTTTCGAACGTGAGTAAGAAAACAGTAATTTTGAGAAAGTTGGCATTTAGATGGGGATTTGAGGCCAAAGCTTGAGGCCACAGAAATATGTGATGTCCTGATCATAATTTTATCGCTGTCTTGTTGAACTCTTTCAATGATGACAGGAATGGCTTAAAAGTCTAAGTTTTTCATAGTCCCTAAAGCCATCATCTGAGATCGGAGACAGTGGCAAACAAAGACTATGTTACGCATTGATTGCATTCCTATTCATCAAGGTGTGTGGATTCGAGAGTTTGAAGGACACGTTTGGTCTAGCAAAAAAGAGTGACTGAAGTTACCCTTTGTCTATTACAGTGTACACATTGGCAGTGGCTGCCATGATAAAGCCGTCATTTCCAGGAAAAGTTTTGCTGTCAGAAGTGGGATTCGAACCCACGCCTCCAGGGAGACTGCGACCTGAACGCGCGCATTGACCGCTCGGCCATCCTGACCGTGTTGTGGGCTAAGTATTCCCAAATTTCGTTGCTCAAGACTCACGGCAAGGGTGAATGTTTTTCCTCAAGGATAGAAAAACCACAAGAAATCCACATGCACCCATGAAGCACTTCTGTGGTGGAGCTCTTGGCTTCCTATTCACAGGGTTGAAAAGAAGAATCTTCAGAGGACTCTGGGTCTTAAGGTCCCCAAAACTCTGTCCAAAAGCAATAAAGTCAAGTTAGGCCTGGATAAAAAGTTAGGCCCCAGTGAGATTTGAACTCAGACCCCTGTTTACAAGACCAGTGCTCTAACCCCTGAGCATGAAGCCTTCGTTGGGTAAGTTTGGATGGGTTTCGAAACGTGAGAAGAAAACAGTTAACTTTTGAGAAAAGTTGGCATTTTAGATGTGGGATTTGAGGCCAAAAGCTGAGGCCACAGAAATATGTGATGCTCCTGATCATAATTTTATCGCTGTCTTGTTGAACTCTTTCAATGATGACAGGAATGGCTTAAAAGTCTAAGTTTTCATAGTCCCATAAAGCCATCATCTGAGATCGGAGACAGGTGGCAAACAAAGACTATGTGTACGCATTGATTGCATATCCTATTCATCAAGGTGTGTGGATTCGAGAGTTTGAAGGACACGTTTGGTCTAGCAAAAAAGAGTGACTGAAGTTACCCTTTTGTCTATTACGGTGTACACATTTGGCAGTGGCTGCCATGATAAAGCCGTCATTTCCAGGAAAAGTTTTGCTGTCAGAAGTGGGATTCGAACCCACGCCTCCAGGGGAGACTGCGACCTGAACGCAGCGCCTTAGACCGCCGGCCATCCTGACCCGTGTTGGGGCTAAGTATCCCAAATTTCGTTGCTCAGATCCCAGGCAAGGGTGAATGTTTTCCTCAAGGATAGAAAACCACAAGAAATCCACATGCACCCATGAAGCACTTCTGTGGTGGAGCTTCTTGGCTTCCTATTCACAGGGTTGAAAAGAAGAATCTTCAGAGGACTCTGGGTCTTAAAGGTCCCAGAAAACTCTGTCCAAAAGCAATAAAGTCAAGTTAGCCTGGATAAATAAGTTAGGCCCAGTGAGATTTGAACTCACGACCCCTGGTTACAAGACCAGTGCTCTAACCCCTGAGCTATGAAGCCTTTGCTTGGGTAAAGTTTGGATGCGTTTCGAAACGTGAGTAAAGAAAACAGTTAACTTTTGAGAAAAGTTGGCATTTTAGATGTGGGATTTGAGGCCAAAAGCTTGAGGCCACAAGAAATATGTGATGCTCCTGATCATAATTTTATCGCTGTCTTGTTGAACTCTTTCAATGATGACAGGAATGGCTTAAAAGTCTAAGTTTTCATAGTCCCATAAAGCCATCATCTGAGATCGGAGACAGGTGGCAAAAAAGACTATGTGTACGCATTGATTGCATATCCTATTCATCAAGGTGTGTGGATTCGAGAGTTTGAAGGACACGTTTGGTCTAGCAAAAAAGAGTGACTGAAGTTACCCTTTTGTCTATTACAGGTGTACACATTTGGAGTGGCTGCCATGATAAAGCCGTCATTTCCAGGAAAAGTTTTGCTGTCAGAAGTGGGATTCGAACCCACGCCTCCAGGGAGACTGCGACCTGAACCAGGCCGAGACCGCTCGGCCATCCTGACCGTGTTGGGGCTAAGTATCCCAAATTTGTTGCTCAAAGACTCACGGCAAGGGTGAATGTTTTTCCTCAAGGATAGAAAAACCACAAGAATATCCACATGCACCCATGAAGCACTTCTGTGGTGGAGCTTCTTGGCTTCCTATTCACAGGGTTGAAAAGAAGAATCTTCAGAGGACTCTGGGTCTTAAAGGTCCCAGAAAACTCTGTCCAAAAGCAATAAAGTCAAGTTAGGCTGGATAAATAAGTTAGGCCAGTGAGATTTGAACTCACGACCCCTGGTGTTACAAGACCAGTGCTCTAACCCCTGAGCTATGAAGCCTCTGTTGGTAAAGTTTGGATGCTTTCGGAACGTGAGTAAAGAAAACAGTAACTTTGAGAAAAGTTGGCATTTTAGATGTGGGATTTGAGGCAAAAGCTTGAGGCCCAAAATATTGTTGCTCTGATAAGATTTTATGCGTCTTGTGAACTATTTCAATGATGACAGGAATGGCTTAAAAGTCTAGTTATATTCCATAAAGCCATCATCTGAGATCGGAGACAGTGGCAAACAAAGACTATGTGTACGCATTGAGTGATATACTATTCATCAAGGTGTGTGGATTCGAGAGTTGAAGGACAGTTGGGTCTAGCAAAAAGAGTGACTGAAGTACCTTTTGCTATTACAGGTGTACACAGTGCAGTGGCTGCCATGATAAAGCCGTATTCAGGAAAAGTTTTGCTGTCAGAAGTGGGATTCGACCCAAGCCTCCAGGGGAGACTGCGACCTGAACGCAGGCGTAGAACCGCTCGGCCATCCTGACCCGGGTTGTGGGCTAAGTATCCCAAATTCGTTGCTCAAAAGACTCACGGCAAGGGTGAATGTTTTCCTAAGGATAGAAAAACCACAAGAAGATCCCATGCACCCAGAAGCACTGTCGTGGTGGAGTTCTTGGTTCCTATTCACAGGTTTGAAAAGAAGAATCTTCAGAGGCATCTGGGTCTTAAAGGTCCCAGAAAACTCTGTCCAAAATCAAAAGTCAATGTAGCAGGATAAATAGTAAGACCAGTGAGATTTGAACTCACGACCCCTGGTTTACAAGACCAGTGCTCTAACCCTGAGCTATGAAGCTCCTGCTTGGGTAAAGTTGGATGCGTTTCGAAACGTGAGTAAAGAAAACATTACTTTGGGGAACAAGTTGGCATTTTAGATGTGGGATTGAGGCCAAAGCTTGAGGCCACAGAAATAGGTGATGCTCCTGATATCTAATTTTCGCTGTCTTGTTGAACGCTTTCAATGAGACAGGAATGGCTAAAAGTCTAAGTTTTCAAGTCCCATAAAGCCTCATCTGAGATCGGAGACAGTGGCAAACCAAGACATGTGTACGCATTGATTGCATATCCTATCATCAAGGTGTGTGGATGCGAGAGTTGAAGGACAACGTTTGGGTCTAGCAAAAAAGAGTGACTGAAGTTACCCTTTGTCTACATTACAGTGGTACATTTGGCAGTGGGCTGCCATGATAAGCCGTCATTCCAGAAAAGTTGTTGCTGTCAGAAGTGGATTCGAACCCACGCCTCCAGGGAGACTGCGACCTGAACGCAGCGCCTTAAACGCTCGTCCATCCTGACCGTGTTGGGGTAAGTATCCCAATTGTTGCTCAAAGATCACGGCAAGGGGTGAATGTTTTTCCTCAAGGATAGAAAAACCACAAGAATATCCACTGACCAGAAGCACTCTGTGGTGGAGTCTGGCTTCCTATTCACAGGGTTGAAAAGAATGCATTCAGAGGACTCTGCGGTCTTAAAGGTCCCAGAAAACTCTGCAAAGCAATAAAGTAAGTTAGGCTGGATAAAGTAGGCCCAGTGAGATTTAACTCACGACCCCTGTTACAAGACCAGTGCTCTAACCCTGAGTCTAAGACTTCTGCTTGGGTAAGTTTGGATGCGTTGAAACGTGAGTAAAGAAAAAAACATTTAACTTTTGAGAAAAGTTGGCATTTTAGATGTGGGATGTGAGGCCAAAGCTTGAGGCCACAGAAATATGTGATGCTCCTGATCATATTTGATCGCGGTCTCTGGTGAACTCTTCAATGATGACAGGAAGGCTTAAAAAGTCTAAGTTTTCATAGCCATAAGCCATCACTGAGATCGGAGACAGGTGGCAACAAAGACTATGTGTACGCATTGATTGATATCCTCTTCATCAAGGGTGGTGGATTCGAGAGTTTGAAGGACACGTTGGGCAGCAAAAAGAGTGACTGAGTACCCTTTTGTCTATTACAGTGTACACATTTGGCAGTGGCTGCCATGATAAAGCCGTCATTTCCAGGAAAAGTTTTGCTGTCAGAAGTGGGATTCGAACCCACGCCTCCAGGGAGACTGCGACCTGAACGCAGCGCCTACTTCGCGCGGGGGCCGTATACTGGAACCATTCGTTGAAGCACGGAGGTGGATGGGGAAACCCAAGAAAATGCGTGTGCACACACGTCACTGGAAGGCGTGGGCGGTGTTTCCGCATGGGTCGTATAAGAGATGAGACGGTCACAGGAATTGAGAAAATGCATAGCTGATCCAAAGCAGGATATCACACGACCACTGCCGTAGACGACAGCTTAGTGAGCATGATAGCGAGCTTCTGTTGCGCTTCTTGGTTCTCTATTCGACACAGCGAAGGCATCAGCATGGAAAGTTGATAGACGGCGCGAACGAAAAAAAAAAAAAAAAAACGGAACAGATTAAGGGGATACAAATTCGTAGTCGCGAAGAAGCTTAAGGCTTCATAGTCATGAAACACAGAGTGATCGCCAGAGATGTGTCCTGATCTGCCGAAGTACATCTTGGAATCCAAGGTGAAAGACCAATTAAGTGTACTGACCGTGGAGAGTGCTGCTGAAATCCGTATGACGCAACGCGGATGGAACGGTCTCCAAGCAAGACAGAAATGCGCAAAAAGGATAAAGTCAGCTCGGGAGGCGGGACGGAGTGAAGAGACCGTGGAGACGCTCACGAGCCAGGGTGTAAGTCCATTCCTAAGCTCACGGAGGTGATAGAAAACACAGAGAATCACACGCTAACCGATAGCACGGCGGGAGGGCTGTAGCTCCTGGAGGCACCATGTAACAGGAAAGGTTGAAAAGAAGAATTCCGGACTCTGGTCTCTAATGGCCCAGAAAAACTCTGTCACAAAAGACATATCAAGTCAAGTAGAGTCGGATAAGTAAGCACTTCGGCACCAGTGAGATGTGAATCACGACCCGGTACAAGAACCAGGCTCTAACCCCTGAGCTATGAAGCCTTCTGCTTGGGTAAGTTGGATGCGTTTCGAACGTGAGTAAAGAAAACAGTTAACTTTGAGAAAGTTGGCATTTTAGATGTGGGATTGAGGCCAAAAGCGTGAGGCCACAGAAATATGTGATGGCTCCTGATCTACAAATTTTATCGCTGTCTGTGTGAACTCTTTCAATGATCATGGAATGGCTTAAAAGTCTCAGTTTTCATAGTCCCATAAAGCCTCATCTGAGAAGGAGACAGGTGGCAAACAAAGACTAGTGTACGCATTGATGCATATCTATCATCAAGGTGGTGGATTCGAGAGTTTGAAGGACAGTTTGGTCTAGCAAAAAAGAGTGACTGAAGTTACCCTTTGTCTATACAGGTGTACACATTTGGCAGTGGCTGCCATGATAAAGCCGTCATTTCCAGGAAAAGTTGTGGCAGAAGTGGGATTCGAACCCACGCCTCCAGGGGAGACTGCGACCTGAACGCAGGCGCCTTAGACCGTCGGGCCATATGACCCGTGTTGTGGGCTAAGTATCCAAATTTCGTGCTCAAGACTACGGCAAGGGTGAATGTTTTCCTCAGGATAGAAAAACCACAAGAATATCCAATGCACCCATGAAGCACTTCTGTGGTGGGAGCTCTTTGGCTTCCTATTCACAGGTGAAAAGAAGAATCTTCAGAGGACTTGGTCTTAAAGGTCCCAGAAAATCTGTCCAAAAGCAATAAAGTACAAGTTAGGCCTGGATAAATAAGTTAGGCCCCAGTGAGATTGAACTCACGACCCCTGGTTACAAGACCAGTGCCTAACCCCTGAGCTATGAAGCCTTCGCGTGGGTAAAGTTGGATGCTTTCGAAACGTGAGTAAAGAAAACAGTTAAATTGAGAAAGTTGGCATTTAGATGTGGGATTTGAGGCCAAAAGCTGAGGCCACAGAAATATGTGATGCTTTGATCATAATTTATACGCTGTCTTGTTGAACTCTTTCATGATGACAGGAATGGCTTAAAAGTCTAAGTTTCATAGTCCCATAAAGCCATCATCTGAGATCGGAGACAGGTGGCAACAAAGACATGTGTACGCATTGATGCTAATCCTATTCATCAAGGGTGTGGATTCGAGAGTTTGAGGACACAGTTTGGTCTAGCAAAAAAGAGTGACTGAAGTACCCTTTTGTCTATTACAGGTGTACAAATTTGGCAGTGGCTGCCATGATAAAGCCTGTATTTAGAAAAGTTTTGCTGTCAGAAGGTGGGATTCGAACCCACGCCTCCAGGGGAGACTGCGACCTGAACGCAGCGCCTTAGACCGCTCGGCCATCGACCCGTGTTGTGGGCTAAGTATCCCAAATTTCGTTGCTCAAAGACTCACGGCAAGGGTGAATGTTTTTCCTCAAGGATAGAAAAAACCACAAGAATATCCACATGCACCCATGAAGCACTTCTGTGGTGGAGCTTCTTGGCTTCCTATTCACAGGGTTGAAAAGAAGAATCTTCAGAGGACTCTGGGTCTTAAAGGTCCCAGAAAACTCTGTCCAAAAGCAATAAAGTCAAGTAGCCTGGATAAATAAGTTAGGCCCCAGTGAGATTTGAACTCACGACCCCTGGTTTACAGACCAGTGCTCAACCCTGAGCTATGAAGCTTCTGCTTGGGTAAAGTGGATGCGTTTCGAACGTGAGTAAAGAAAAAAGGTAATTTTGAGAAATGTGGCATTTTAGATGTGGGTTGAGGCCCAAGTTGAGGCCACAGAAATATGTGTGCTCCTGATCATAATTTTACGCTGTCTTGTTGAACTCTTTCAATGATGACAGGAATGGCTTAAAAGTCTAAGTTTTCATAGTCCCTAAAGCCATCATCTGAGATCGGAGACAGGTGGCAAACAAGACTATGTGTACGCATTGATTGCATATCCTATTCATCAAGGGGGGTGGATTCGAGAGTTTGAAGGACACGTTTGGTTAGCAAAAAAGAGTGACTGAAGTTACCCTTTTGTCTATACAGGTGTACACATTTGGCAGTGGCTGCCATGAAAAGCCGTCATTTCCAGGAAAAGTTGCTGTCAGAAGTGGGATTCAACCCACGCCTCCAGGGGAGGACTGCGACTGAACGCAGCGCCTTAGACCGCTCGCCCTCCTGACCCGTGTTGGGGCTAAGTATCCCAAATTTCGTTGCTCAAAGACTCACGGCAAGGGTGAATGTTTTTCCTCAAGGATAGAAAAACCACACAGAATATCCACATGCACCCATGAAGCATCTGTGGTGGAGTTCTTGGCTTCCTATTCACCGGGTTGAAAAGAAGAATTTCAGAGGACTCTGGGTCTTAAAGGTCCCAGAAACTCTGTCCAAAAGCAATAAAGTCAAGTTAGGCTGGATAAATAAGTTAGGCCCCAGTGAGATTTGAACTCACGACCCCTGGTTACAAG
Organism: Engystomops pustulosus; assembly: GCA_019512145.1. Lineage (NCBI taxonomy): Eukaryota > Metazoa > Chordata > Amphibia > Anura > Leptodactylidae > Engystomops > Engystomops pustulosus. Next base: position 16,053 of record WNYA01002822.1, on the reverse strand, counting down.
ACCAGTGCTCTACACCCTGAGTATGAAGCCTTCTGCTTGGGTAAAGTTTGATGCGTTTCGAAACGTGAGTAAAGAAAAAAGTTAATCTTTGGAGAAAGTTGGCATTTTAGATGGGATTTGAGGCCAAAAGCTTTAGGCCACAGAATAGTGATGCTCTGTCTAATAATTTATCGCGTCTTGTTGAACTCTTTCAATGATGACAGGAATGGCTTAAAAGTCTAAGTTTTCATCGTCCATAAAGCCATCATCTGAGATCGGAGACAGGTGGCAAACAAAAGACTATGTGACGCATTGATTGCAATCCTATTCATCAAGGTGTGTGGATTCGAGGTTTGAAGGACACGTTGGTCTAGCAAAAAAGAGTGACTGAAGTTACCCTTTGTCTATTACAGGTGTACATTTGGCAGTGGCTGCCATGATAAAGCCGTATTTCCAGGAAAAGTTTTGCTGTCAGAAGTGGGATTCGAACCCACGCCTCCAGGGGAGACTGCGACCTGAACGCAGCGCCTTAGACCGCTCGGCCATCCTGACCCGTGTTGGGGCTAAGTATCCCAATTGTTCTCAAAGACTCACGGCAAGGGTGAATGTTTTTCCTCAAGGATAGAAAAACCACAAGAAATCCACATGCACCCATGAAGCACTTCTGTGGTGGAGCTTCTGGCTTCCTATCACAGGGTTGAAAAGAAGAATCTTCAGAGGACTCTGGGTCTTAAAGGTCCCAGAAAACTCTGTCCAAAAGCAATAAAGTCAAGTAGCCTGGTAATAAGTTAGGCCCCAGTGAGTATTGAACTCACGACCCCTGGTTTACAAGACCCGTGCTCTAACCCCTGAGCTATGAAGCCTTCTGCTTGGGTAAAGTTTGGATGCGTTTGAAACGTGAGTAAAGAAAACAGTTAACTTTTGAGAAAAGTTGGCATTTTAGATGTGGGGATTTGAGGCCAAAAGCTTGAGGCCACAGAAATAGTGATGCTCCTGATCATAATTTATCGCTGTCTGTTGAACTCTTTCAAGATGACAGGAATGGCTTAAAAGTCAAGTTTTCATAGTCCATAAAGCCATCATCTGAGATCGGAGACAGGTGGCAAACAAAGACTAGTGTACGCATTGATTCATATCTATTCATCAAGGTGTGTGGATTCGAGAGTTTGAAGGACACGTTTGGTCTAGCAAAAAAGAGTGAATGAAGTTACCCTTTGTGCTATTACAGGTGTACACATTTGGCAGTGGCTGCATGATAAAGCCGTCATTTCCAGAAAAGTTTGCTGTCCGAAGTGGGATTCGAACCACAGCTCTCAGGGGAGACTGCGACCTGAACGCAGCGCCTTAGACCGCTCGGCCATCCTGACCCGTGTTGGGGGCTAGTATCCCAAATTTCGTTGCTCAAAGACTCACGGCAAGGGTGAATGTTTTCTCAAGGATAGAAAAACCACAAGAATATCCACATGCACCCATGAAGCACTTCTGTGGGGTGGAGCTTCTTGGCTTCCTATTCACAGGGTTGAAAAGAAGAATCTTCAGAGGACTCTGGGTTTAAAGGTCCCAGAAAACTCGTCCAAAAGCAATAAAGTCAAGTTAGGTGGATAAATAAGTTAGGCCCCAGTGAGATTTGAACTCACGACCCCTGGTGTACAAGACCAGTGCTCTAACCCTGAGCTATGAAGCCTTCTGCTTGGGTAAAGTTTGGATGCGTTCGAAACGTGAGTAAAGAAAACAGTTAACTTTTGAGAAAAGTTGGCATTTAGATGTGGGATTTGAGGCCAAAAGCTTGAGGCCACAAGAAAATGTGATGCTCTGATCATAATTTTATCGCTGTCTTGTTGAACTCTTTCAATGATGACAGGGGGCTAAAAGTCTAAGTTTTCATAGTCCCATAAAGCCATACTCTGAGATCGGAGACAGGTGGCAAACAAAGACTATGTGTACGCATGATGCATATCCTATTCATCAAGGTGTGTGGTTCGAGAGTTTGAAGGACACGTTTGGTCTAGCAAAAAAGAGTGACTGAAGTTACCCTTGTGCATTACAGGTGTACACATTTGGCACGTGGCTGCCATGAAAGCCGTCATTCCAGGAAAAGTTTTGTGTCAGAAGTGGGATTCGAACCCACGCCCAGGGGAGAATGCGACCTGAACGCAGCGCCTTAGACCGCGCGGCATCCTGACCCGTGTTGGGGGTAAGTATCCCAAATTTCGTTGCTCAAAGACTCACGGCAAGGTGAAGTTTTCCTCAAGGATAGAAAAACCACAAGAATATCCACATGCACCCATGAAGCACTTCTGTGGTGGAGCTTTGGCTTCCTATTCACAGGGTTGAAAAAAAGAATCTTCAGAGGACTTCGGGTCTTAAAGGTCCCAGAAACTCTGTCCAAACCAATAAAGTCAAGTTAGGCTGGATAAATAAGTTAGGCCCAGTGAGATTTGAACTCACGACCCCTGGTTTACAAGACCAGTGCTCTAACCCCTGAGCTATGAAGCCTTCTGCTTGGGTAAAGTTTGGATGCGTTTCGAAACGTGAGTAAAGAAAACCGTTAACTTTGAGAAAAGTGGCATTTTAGATGTGGGATTGAGGCCAAAAGCTTGAGGCACAGAATATGTGATGCTCCTGATCATAATTTTATCGCGTCTTTTGAACTCTTTCAATGATGACAGGAATGGCTTAAAAGTCTAAGTTTCATAGTCCCATAAAGCCATCATCTGAGATCGGAGACAGGTGGCAAACAAAGACTATGTGTACGCATTGATTGCATATCCTATTCATCAAGGTGTGTGGATTCGAGAGTTTGAAGGACACGTTTGGTCTAGCAAAAAAGAGTGACTGAAGTTACCCTTTTGTCTATTACAGGTGTACACATTTGGCAGTGGCTGCCATGATAAAGCCGTCATTTCCAGGAAAAGTTTTGCTGTCAGAAGTGGGATTCGAACCCACGCCTCCAGGGGAGACTGCGATCTGAACGCAGCGCTAGACCGCTCGGCCATCTGACCGGTTGTGGGGTAAGATCCCAAATTCGTGCTCAAAGACTCACGGCAAGGGTGAATGTTTTTCCTCAGGATAGAAAAACACAAGAATTCCACATGCACCCTGAAGCACTTCGGGTGGAGTTCTTGGCTTCCTATTCCAGGGTTGAAAAGAAGAATTCAGAGGACTTGGGTCTTAAAGGTCCCAGAAAACTCTGTCCAAAGACTAAAGTCAAGTTAGGCTGGATAAATAAGTTAGGCCCAGTGAGATTTGAACTCACGACCCTGGTTTACAAGACCAGTGCTCTAACCCTGAGCTAGAAGCCTTCTGCTTGGGTAAAGTTTGGATGCGTTTCGAAACGTGAGTAAAGAAAACAGTTAACTTTTGAGAAAAGTTGGCATTTTAGATGTGGGATTTGAGGCCAAAAGCTTGAGGCCACAGAAATATGTGATGCTCCTGATCATAATTTTATCGCTGTCTTGTTGAACTCTTTCAATGATGACAGGAATGGCTTAAAAGTCTAAGTTTTCATAGTCCCATAAAGCCATCATCTGAGATCGGAGACAGGTGGCAAACAAAGACTATGTGTACGCATTGATTGCATTCCTATTCATCAAGGTGTGTGGATTCGAGAGTTTGAAGGACACGTTTGGTCTAGCAAAAAAGAGTGACTGAAGTTACCCTTTTGTCTATTACAGGTGTACACATTTGGCAGTGTGCCATGATAAAGCCGTCATTTCCAGGAAAAGTTTGCTGTCAGAAGTGGGATTTGAAACCACGCCTCCAGGGAGACTGCGACCTGAACGCGAGCCTTAGACCGCTCGGCCATCCTGACCCGTGTTGGGGGCTAAGTATCCCAAATTTCGTTGCTCAAAGACTCACGGCAAGGGTGAATGTTTTCCTCAAGGATAGAAAAACCACAAGAATATCCACATGCACCCATGAAGCACTTCTGTGGTGGAGCTTCTTGGCTTCCTATTCACAGGGTTGAAAAGAAGAATCTTCAGAGGACTCTGGGTCTTAAAGGTCCCAGAAAACTCTGTCCAAAAGCAATAAAGTCAAGTTAGGCTGGATAAATAAGTTAGGCCCCAGTGAGATTTGAACTCACGACCCCTGGTTTACAAGACCAGTGCTCTAACCCCTGAGCTATGAAGCCTTCTGCTGGGTAAAGTTTGGATGCGTTTCGAAACGTGAGTAAAGAAAACAGTTAACTTTTGAGAAAAGTTGGCATTTTAGATGTGGGTTGAGGCCAAAAGCTTGAGGCCACAGAAAATGTGATGCTCCTGATCATAATTTTATCGCTGTCTGTTGAACTCTTTCAATGATGACAGGAATGGCTTAAAAGTCTAAGTTTTCATGTCCCATAAAGCCATCATCTGAGATCGGAGCAGGTGGCAAACAAAGACTATGTGTACGCATTGATTGCATATCCTATTCACAAGGTGTGTGGACGAGAGTTTGAAGGACACGTTTGGTCTAGCAAAAAGAGTGACTGAAGTTACCCTTTGTCTATACAGGTGTACACATTTGGCGTGGCTGTGCATGATAAAGCCGTCATTTCCAGGAAAAGTTTTGCTGTCAGAAGTGGGTTCGAACCCACGCCTCCAGGGGACTGGACCTGAACGCAGCGCCTTAGAACGCTCGGCCATCCTGACCCGTGTTGTGGGCTAAGTATCCCAAATTTCGTTGCTAAACTACGGCAAGTGGAATGTTTTTCCTCAAGGATAGAAAAACCACAAGAATATCCACATGCACCCAGAAGCCTTCTGTGGTGAGGCTTTGGCTCCTATACAGGGTTGAAAAGAAGACTTCAGAGGACTCTGGGTCTTAAAGGTCCCAGAAAACTCTGTCCAAAAGCAATAAAGTCAAGTTAGCCTGGATAAATAAGTTAGGCCCCAGTGAATTTGAACTCACGACCCCTGGTTTACAAGACCAGTGCTCTAACCCCTGAGCTATGAAGCCTTCTGCTTGGGTAAAGTTTGGATGCGTTTCGAAACGTGAGTAGAAACAGTTAACTTTTGAGAAAAGTTGGCATTTTAGATGTGGGATTTGAGGCCAAAAGCTTGAGGCCACAGAAATATGTGATGCTCCTGATCATAATTTTATCGCTGTCTTGTTGAACTCTTTCAATGATGACAGGAATGGCTTAAAAGTCTAAGTTTTCATAGTCCCATAAAGCCATCATCTGAGATCGGAGACAGGTGGCAAACAAGCCTATGTGTACGCATTGATTGCATATCCTATTCATCAAGGTGTGTGGATTCGAGAGTTTGAAGGACACGTTTGGTCTAGCAAAAAAGAGTGACTGAAGTTACCCTTTTGTCTATTACAGGTGTACACATTGGCAGTGGCTGCCATGATAAAGCCGTCATTTCCAGGAAGTTTTGCTGTCGAAGTGGATTCGAACCACGCCTCCAGGGGAGACTGCGAACTGAACGCAGCGCCTTAGACCGCTCGGCCCTCCTGACCGTGTGTGGGCAAGGATCAAATTTCGTTGCTCAAAGACTCACGGCAAGGGTGAATGTTTTTCCTCAAGGATAGAAAAACCACAAGAATATCCACATGCAACATGAAGCACTTCGTGGTGGAGCTTCTGGCTTCCTATTCACAGGGTTGAAAAGAAGAATCTTCAGAGGACTCTGGGTCTAAAGGTCCAGAAAACTCTGTCCAAAGCAATAAAGTCAAGTTAGCCTGGATAAATAAGTTAGGCCCCAGTGAGATTTGAACTCACGACCCTGGTTTAAGACGGTGCTCAACCCTGAGCTATGAAGCCTTTGCTTGGGTAAGTTTGGATGCGTTTCGAACGTGAGTAAAGAAAACAGTTAACTTTTGAGAAAAGTTGGCATTTAGATGTGGGATTTGAGGCCAAAGCTTGAGGCCACAGAAATATGTGATGCTCCTGATCATAATTTTATCGCTGTCTTGTTGAACTCTTTCAATGATGACAGGAATGGCTTAAAAGTCTAAGTTTTCATAGTCCCATAAAGCCATCATCTGAGTCGGAGACAGGTGGCAAACAAAGACTATGTGTACGCATTGATTGCATTCCTATTCATCAAGGTGTGGGGGATTGAGAGTTTGAAGGACACGTTTGGTCTAGCAAAAAGAGTGACTGAAGTTACCCTTTGTTCTATTACAGGTGTACCATTTGGCAGTGGCTGCCATGATAAAGCCGTCATTTCCAGGAAAAGTTTTGCTGTCAGAAGTGGGATTCGAACCCACGCCTCCAGGGGAGACTGCGACCTGAACGCAGCGCTTAGACCGCTCGGCCATCCTGACCGTGTGTTGGGGCTAAGTATCCCAAATTTGTTGCTCAAAGACTCACGGCAAGGGTGAAGTTTTCCTCAAGGATAGAAACCACAAGAATATCCACATGCACCCCGAAGCACTTCTGTGGTGGAGCTTCTTGGCTCCTATTCACAGGGTTGAAAGAAGAATCTTCAGAGGACTTGGGTCTTAAAGGTCCAGAAAACTCTGTCCAAAAGAAATAAAGTCAAGGTAGGCTGGATAAATAAGTTAGGCCCCAGTGAGATTTGAACTTACGACCCCTGGTTTACAAGACCAGTGCTCTAACCCCTGAGCTATGAAGCCTTTGCTTGGGTAAGTTTGGGTGCGTTTCGAAACGTGAGTAAGAAACAGTTAACTTTTGAGAAAAGTTGGCATTTTAGATGTGGGATTTGAGGCCAAAAGCTGAGGCCACAGAAATATGTGATGCTCCTGTCATAATTTATCGTCTGTGTGTTGAACTCTTTCAATGTGACAGGAATGGCTTAAAAGTCTAAGTTTTCATAGTCCCATAAAGCCATCATCTGAGATCGGAGACAGGTGGCAAACAAAGACTTGTGTACGCATTGATTGCATATCCTATTCATCAAGGTGTTGGATTCGAGAGTTTGAAGGACAAGTTGGTCTAGCAAAAAAGATGACTGAAGTTACCTTTTGTCTATTACAGGTGTACACATTTGGCAGTGGCTGCCATGATAAAGCCGTCATTTCCAGAAAATGTTGCTGTCAGAAGGGATTCGAACCCACGCCTCCAGGGGAGACTGCGACTGAACGCAGCGCCCTAGACCGCTCGGCCATCCTGACCCGTGTTGTGTAAGTATACCAAATTTCGGTCTCAAAGACTCACGGACAGGGTGAATGTTTTTCCTCAAGGATAGAAAAACCACAGAAATATCCACATGCACCCATGAAGCACTTCTGTGGTGGAGCTTCTTGGCTTCCTATTCACAGGGTTGAAAAGAAGAATTTCAGAGGACTGGGTCTTAAGGTCCCAGAAAAACTCTGTCCAAAAGCAAAAAGTCAAGTTAGCTGGATAAATAAGTTAGGCCCCAGTGAGATTTGAACTCACGACCCCTGGTTTACAAGACCAGTGCTCTAACCCCTGAGCTATGAAGCTTCTGCTTGGGTAAAGTTTGGATGGCGTGAACGTGAGTAAAGAAAACAGTTAACTTTGAGAAAAGTTGGCATTTAGATGTGGGATTGGAGCCAAAAGCTTGAGGCCACAGAAATAGTGATGCTCTCGATCATAATTTTATCGCTGTCTTGTTGAACCTTTCAATGATGACAGGAATGGCTTAAAAGTCTAAGTTTTATCGTCCATAAAGCCATCATCGAGATCGGAGACAGGTGGCAAACAAAGACTATGTGTACGCATTGATTGCATATCCTATTCATCAAGGTGTGGGATTCGAGAGTTTGAAGGACACGTTTGGTCTAGCAAAAAAGAGTGACTGAAGTTACCCTTTTGTCATTACAGGTGTACACATTTGGCAGTGGCTGCCATGATAAAGCGTCTTCAGGAAAAGTTTTGCTGTCAGAAGTGGGATTCGAACCCACGCTCCAGGGGAGATCGCGACCTGAACGCAGCGCTTAGACCGCTCGGCCATCCTGACCGTGTTGTGGGCTAAGTATCCCAAATTTCGTTGCTCAAAGACTCACGGCAAGGGTGAATGTTTTTCCTCAGGATAGAAAAACCACAAGAATATCCACATGCACCCATGAAGCACTTCTGTGGTGGAGCTTTGGCTTCCTATTCACAGGGTTGAAAAGAAGAATCTTCAGAGGACTCTGGGTCTTAAAGGTCCCAGAAAACTCTGTCCAAAAGCAATAAAGTCAAGTAGCTGGTAAATAAGTTAGGCCCCAGTGGATTGAACTCACGCCCCTGGTTTACAAGACCAGTGCTCTAACCCTGAGCTATGAAGCCTTCTGCTTGGGTAAAGTTTGGATGCGTTTCGAAACGTGAGTAAAGAAAACAGTTAACTTTTGAGAAAAGTTGGCATTTGATGTGGGATTTGGGCCAAAGCTTGAGGGACAGAAATATGTGATGTCCTGATCATAATTTATTCGCTGTCGTTGGAACTCTTCAATGATGACAGGAATGGCTTAAAAGTCTAGTTTTCATAGTCCCATAAAGCCATCATCTGAGATCGGAGACAGGTGGCAAACAAAGGTGTGACGCATTGATTGCAACCTATTCATCAAGGGGTGTGGATTCGAGAGTTTGAAGGACACGTTTGGTCTAGCAAAAAGAGTGGACTGAAGTTACCCTTTTGTCTATTACAGGTGTAACATTTGGCAGTGGCTGCCATGATAAGCCGTCATTTCCAGGAAAAGTTTTGCTGTCAGAAGTGGGATTCGAACCCACGCCTCCAGGGGAGACTGCGACCTGAAAGCAGCGCCTTAGCCGCTCGGGCCATCCTGACCCGTGTTGGGGGTAAGTATCCCAAATTTCGTTGCTCAAAGACTCACGGCAAGGGTGTGTTTTTCCTCAGGATAGAAAACCACGAATATCCACCTGCCCCATGAGCACTTCTGTGGTGGGCTCTGGCTTCCTATTCACAGGGTTGAAAAGAGAATCTTCAGGGACTCTGGGTCTAAAGGTCCCAGAAAACTCTGTCCAAAAGCAATAAAGTCAAGTTAGGCTGGATAATAAGTTAGGCCCAGTGAGATTTGAACTCACGACCCCTGGTTTACAAGACCAGTGCTCAACCTGAGCTATGAAGCCTTCTGCTTGGGTAAAGTTGGATGCGTTTCGAAACGTGAGTAAAGAAACAGTTAACTTTTGAGAAAAGTTGGCATTTAGATGTGGGATTTGAGGCCAAACTTGAGGCCACAAGAATATGTGATGCTCCGATCATAATTTTATCGCTGTCTGTTGACTCTTTCAATGATGACAGGAATGGCTTAAAGTCTAAGGTTTCATAGTCCCATAAAGCCATCATCTGAGATCGGAGACAGGTGGCAAACAAGACTAGTGTACGCATTGATTGCATATCCATTCATCAAGGTGTGTGGATTCGAGAGTTTGAAGGACAGTTTGTCTAGCAAAAAAGAGTGGACTGAAGTTACCTTTTGTCTATACAGGTGTACACATTTGGCAGTGGCTGCCATGATAAAGCCGTCATTTCAGGAAAGTTTTGCTGTCAGAAGTGGGATTCGAACCCACGCCTCCAGGGGAGACTGCGACTGAAAGCAGCGCCTAGACCGCTCGGCCATCCTGACCGTGTTGGGGCTAAGTATCCCAAATTTCGTTGCTCAAAGACTCACGGCAAGGGTATGTTTTTCTCAAGGATAGAAAACCACAAGAATATCCACATGCACCCATGAAGCACTTCTGTGTGGAGGCTTCTTGGTTCCTATTCACAGGGTTGAAAAGAGATCTTCAGAGGACTCTGGGTCTTAAAGGTCCCAGAAAACTCTGTCCAAAAGCAATAAGCAAGTTAGGCTGGATAATAAGTTAGGCCCCAGTGAGATTGAACTCACGACCCTGGTTTACAGACCAGTGCTCTAACCCCTGAGATAGAGCCTTCTGCTTGGGTAAGTTGGATGCGTTTCGAAACGTGAGTAAAGAAAACAGTTAACTTTTGAGAAAGTGGCATTTTAGAGTGGGATTTGAGGCCAAAAGCTTGAGGCCACAGAAATATGTGATGTCCTGATCATAATTTTATCGCTGTCTTGTTGAACTCTTTCAATGATGACAGGAATGGCTTAAAGTCTAAGTTTTCATAGTCCCATAAAGCCATCATCTGAGATCGGAGACAGGGGCAAACAAAGACTATGTGTCGCTTGATTGCATATCCTATTCATCAAGTGTGTGGATTCGAGAGTTTGAAGGACACGTTGGTCTAGCAAAAAAGAGTGAATGATTACCCTTTTGTCTATTACAGGTGACATTGGCAGTGGCTGCCATGATAAAGCCGTCATTTCCAGGAAAAGTTTGCTGTCAGAAGTGGGATTCGAACCCACGCTCCAGGGAGACTGCGACCTGAACGCAGCCTTAGACCGTCGGCCATCCTGACCGTGTTGTGGGCTAAGTACCCAAATTTCGTTGTCAAAGACTACGGCAAGGGGGAATGTTTTCCTCAAGGATAGAAAAACCACAGAATATCCACATGCACCCATGAAGCACTTCTGTGGTGGGCTTCTTGGCTCCTATCCAGGGTTGAAAGAAGAATCTTCAGAGGACTCTGGGTCTTAAAGTCCAGAAAACTCTGTCCAAAATCAATAAAGTCAAGTTAGCCTGGATAAATAAGTTAGGCCCCAGTGAGATTCTAACTCACGACCCCTGGTTTACAAGACCAGTGCTCTAACCCCTGAGCTATGAAGCCTTTGCTGGGTAAAGTTGGATGCGTTTCGAAACGTGAGTAAAGAAACAGGAACTTTTGAGAAAGTTGGCATTTTAGATGTGGGATTTGAGGCCAAAAGCTTGAGGCCACAGAATATGTGATGCTCCTGATCATAATTTTTCGCTGTCTTGTTGAACTCTTCAATGATGAAGGAATGGCTTAAAAGTCTAAGTTTTCATAGTCCCATAAAGCCATCATCTGAGATCGGAGACAGGTGGCAAACAAAGACTATGTGTACGCATTGATTGCATATCCTATCATCAAGGTGTGTGGATTCGAGAGTTTGAAGGACACGTTTGGTCTAGCAAAAAGAGTGACTGAAGTTACCCTTTTGTCATTACAGGTGTACAACTTTGGCAGTGGCTGCCATGATAAAGCCGTCATTTCCAGGAAAGTTTTGCTGTCAGAAGTGGGATTCGAACCCACGCTCCAGGGGAGACTGCGACTGAACGCAGCGCCTTAGACCGTCGGCCATCTGACCCGTGTTGGGGCTAAGTATCCCAAATTTCGTTGCTCAAAGACTCACGGCAGGGTGAATTTTTTCCTCAGGATAGAAAACCAAAAATATCCACGCACCCTGAAGCACTTCTGTGGTGGAGCTTCTGGCTTCCTATTCACAGGGTTGAAAAGAAGACATCTTCAGGGACTGGGTTTAAAGGTCCCAGAAAACTCTGTCCAAAAGCAATAAAGTCAAGTTAGCCTGGATAAAGAAGTAGGCCCCAGTGAGATTTGAACTCACGACCCTGGTTTACAAGACCAGTGCTCTAACCCCGAGCTATGAAGCCTTCTGTTGGGGTAAAGTTTGGATGCGTTTCGAAACGTGAGTAAAGAAAAACAGTTAACTTTTGAGAAAAGTTGGCATTTTTAGATGTGATGATTGAGGCCAAAAGCTTGAGGCCACAGAATAATGTGATGCTCCTGATCAATATTATCGCTGTTGTTGGAACTCTTTCAATGATGACAGGAATGGGCTTAAAAGTCTAATAAGTTTTCATAGTCCCATAAAGCCATCTGAGATCGGAGACAGGTGGCACACAAACTGATGTACGCATTGATTGCATATCTATTCATCAAGGTGTGTGGATTCGAGAGTTTGAAGGACACGTTTGTCTAGCAAAAAAGAAGGTGACAAGTTCCCCTTGTCTATACAGGTGTACACATTTGGCAGTGGCTCCATGATAAAGCCGTCATTTCCGGAAAAGTTTTGCTGTCAGAAGTGGGATTCGAACCACGCCTCCAGGGGAGAGCTGCGACCTGAACGAAGCGCCTGAGACCGCCGGCCATCCTGACCCGTGTTGGGCTAAGTATCCAAATTTCGTTGCTCAAGTCACGGCAAGGGTGAATGTTTTTCCTCAAGGAAGAAAAAACCACAAGAAATCCACATGCACCCATGAAGCACTTCTGTGGTGGAGCTTCTTGGCTTCCTATTCACAGGGTTGAAAAGAAGAATCTCAGAGGACTGGGTCTAAAGGTCCCAGAAAAACTCTGTCCAAAAAGCAATAAAGTCAAGTTAGGCTGGATAAATTAAGTTAGGCCCCAGTGAGATTTGAACTCACGACCCGGTTACAAGACTCAGTGCTCTAACCCTGAGCTATGAAGGCTTCTGCTTGGGAGTTTGGATGCGTTTGAAACGTGAGTAAAGAAAAACAGTTAACTTTATGAGAAAAGTGGCATTTAGATGTGGGATTTGAGGCCAAAAGCTGAGACCAGGACGAAATATGTGTTCTCTGATCAATTTTATCGACTGTTTGTTGAACCTTTAATGATGACAGGAATGGCTTAAAAGTCTAAGTTTATAGTCCCTAAAGCCATCATCTGAGATCGGAGAGCATGTGGCACACAAATATGTTAACGCATTTGATTGCATATCCTATTCATCAAGGTGGTGGCTCGAGAGTTTGAAGGACGTTTGGTTAGGTTGCTAGCAAAGAAAAGCGTGATCCTTTTTTCGAAGTACCCTTTTGGTATTACAGGTGTCATGTGGCATTGGCTGCCATGTGATCAAGCGTCATTTCCCAGAAAAGTTTATGCTGTCAGAAGTGGGATCGAACCCACGCTCTCCATGGGAGACTGCGACCTGAACAGCAGGCGCCTAGGACCGCTCGGCATCCTGACCCGTGTTGGAGGGTAAGTATCCCAAATTCGTTGCTCAAAGACTCACGGCAAGGGTGAGTGTTTTTCCCAGGATAGAAAAACCACAAGAATATCCAACAGGCAACCATGAAGCACTTCTTGGTGGAGCTTCTTGGCTTCCTTACCAGGGTTGAAAAGAAGAATCTTCAGAGGACTCTGGGCTTAAAGGTCCCAGAAAATCTGTCCAAAAGCAAAAGTCAAGTTAGCTGGATAAATAAGTTAGGGGCCCGAGTGAGATTTGAACTCACGACCCTGGTTTACAAGACCAGTGCTCTAACCCTGAGTATGAACGCTTTGATTGGGATAAAGTTTGGATGGCGTTTGAAACGTGAGTAAAGAAACAGTTAACTTTTGAGAAAAGTTGGATTTTAGATGTGGGATTTGAGGCCAAAGTTGAGGCCACAGAAATATGTGATGCTCCTGATCATAATTTTATCGCTGTCTTGTTGAACTTCAATGATGGAAGGGAATGGCTTAAAAGTCTAATTTTCTAGTCCCATAAAGCATCATCTGAGATCGGAACAGGTGGCAAACAAAGACTATGTGTACGCATTGATGGCATATCCTATTCATCAAGGTGTGTGGATCGGTGGGTTTGAAGGACACGTTTGGTCTAGCAAAAAAGGTGACTGAAGTACCATTTGTCATTACAGGTGTACACATTTGGCAGTGGCTTGCCCTGATAAAGCCGTCATTTCAGGAAAGTTTTTGCTGTCAGAAGGGGATTAACCACGCCTCCAGGGGAGACTGCGGACCTGACGCAGCGCCGTAGACGCTCGGCCATCCTGACCCGTGGTGGGCTAAGTATCCCAAATTCGTTGCTCAAAGACTCACGGCACAGGGTGAATGATTCCTCAAGGATAGAAAACACCACAAGAATATACACATGCACCCATGAAGCACTTCTGTGTGGAGCTTCGGCTTCTATTCCAGGGTGAAAAGAAGATTTCAGAGGATCTCGGGTCTTAAAGGGTCACAGAAAAACTCTGTACCAAAAGCAATAAAGTCAAGTTAGGCTGGATAAATAAGTTAGGCCCCAGTGAGGATGTTGAACTCACGATCCCCTGGTTTACAAGACCAGTGCTCTAAACCCTGAAAGCTATGAGCCTTCTGTGGGTAAAGTTTGGATGGTTTCGAAACGTGAGTAAAGAAAACAGGTAACTTTGAGAGAACAGTTGGCATTTAGATGTGGATTTGAGGCCCAAAGCTGAAGGCCACAGAAATATGTGATGCCTCTGATCATATTGATCGCGGTCTGTGTTGAATCTTCAATGATGACAGGAATGGCTAAAGTCTCGTTTTCCATAGTCCATAAAGCCATCATCTGAGATCGGAGACAGGTGGCAAACAAAAGACTAGGTTTAGCATTGATTGCATATCTATTCATCAAGGTGTGTGGATCGAGAGTTTGAAGGACACGTTTGGTATTAGCAAAAAAGAGTGACTGAAGTTACCCTTTTGTCTATACAGGTGTAACATGTTGCGGGGCTGCCATGATAAAGCCTGTCATTTCCAGGAAAAGGTTTTGTCAGAGAAGGTCATGTCTATTCCCCACGCCTCCAGGGGAGACTGCGACACACGCACCATTACCAGATCGCCTAGACGCTCGGCCATCAGCCACGTGTTGGGGCTAAGGATCCAAATTCGTGCTCAAAGGAATCACGGCAAGGGTGATGTTTTGCCCAGGATTAGAAAAACCACAAGAATACCAAATGCACCCATGAAGCACTTCTGTGGTGGCGCTCTTGGGCTTCCATTCACAGGGTGAAAGAAGAATCTTCGAGAGACTCTGGGTCTTAAATGTCCAGAAAACTCTGTCCAAAAGCAGAACGTCAAGTAGGGCTGCGATAAATAATTGTTAGGCCCAGTGAGATTTGAACTCACGACCCGGTTTACAAGGACCAGTGCCTAACCGGAGCATATGAAGCCTATGGCTGGGATAAAGTTTGGATGCGTTTGGGCTAGTGGAGTAAAGAAAACAGTAAACTTGTGAGAAAGTGGCATTTTAGATGTGGGATTTGAGGCCAAAAGCTGAGGCCAAGAAAATTTTGTCTATTACAGGTGTACACATTTGGCAGTGGCTGCCATGATAAAGCCGTCATTTCCAGGAAAAGTTTTGCTGTCAGAAGTGGGATTCGAACCCACGCCTCCAGTGGAGACTGCGACCTGAACGCAGCGCCTTAGACCGCTCGGCCATCCTGACCGGTGTTGGGGGCTAAGTATCCCAAATTTCGTTGCTCAAAGACTCACGGCAAGGGTGAATGTTTTTCCTCAAGGATAGAAAAACCACAAGAATATCCACATGCACCCATGAGCACTTCTTGGTGGAGCTTCTTGGCTTCCTATCACAGGGTTGAAAAGAAGATCTTGCGAGACTGGGTCTTAAAGGTCCCAGAAAACTCTGTCCAAAAGCAATAAAGTCAAGTTAGCCTGGATAAATAAGTTAGGCCCCGAGATTTGAACTCACGACCCCTGGTTTACAAGACCAGTGCTCTAACCCCTGAGCTATGAAGCCTTCTGCTTGGGTAAAGTTTGGATGCGTTTCGAAACGTGAGTAAAGAAAACAGTTAACTTTTGAGAAAAGTTGGCATTTTAGATGTGGGATTTGAGGCCAAAAGCTTGAGGCCACAGAAATGTGATGCTCCTGATCATAATTTTATCGCTGTCTTGTTGAACTCTTTCAATGATGACAGGAATGGCTTAAAAGTCTAGTTTTCATAGTCCCATAAAGCCATCACTGGATCGGAGACAGGTGGCAAACAAAGACTATGTGTACGCATTGATTGCATATCCTATTCATCAAGGTGTGTGGATTCGAGAGTTGTAAGGACACGTTTGTTCTAGCAAAAAAGAGTGACTGAAGTTACCCTTTTGTCTATTACAGGTGTACACATTTGGCAGGGCCTGCCATGATAAAGCCGTCATTTCCAGGAAAAGTTTTGCTGTCAGAAGTGTGATTCGAACCCACGCCTCCAGGGGAGACTGCGACCTGAACGCAGCGCCTTAGACCGCTCAGCCATCCTGACCCGTGTTGGGGGCTAAGTATCCCAAATTTCGTTGCTCAAAGACTCACGGCAAGGGTGAATGTTTTTCCTCAAGGATAGAAAAACCACAAGAATATCCACATGCACCCATGAAGCACTTCTGTGGTGGAGCTTCTTGGCTTCCTATTCACAGGGTTGAAAAGAAGAATCTTCAGAGTTTTCTGGGACCTTTAAGACCCAGAGTCCTCTGAAGATTCTTCTAAAGAAGAATCTTCAGAGGACTCTGGGTCTTAAAGGTCCCAGAAACTCTGTCCAAAAGCAATAAAGTCAAGTTAGCCTGGATAAATAAG
>WNYA01002821.1:5850-33655 GCA_019512145.1 Engystomops pustulosus | reverse complement strand
GTTCTGCAGCAGCTGGGAGTGTGTATTATGGGGTTCTGCAGCAGCTGGGAGTGTGTATTATGGGGTTCTGCAGCAGCTGGGAGTGTGTATTATGGGGTTCTGCAGCAGCTGAGGTGTGTATTATGGGGTTCTGCAGTAGCTGTGGACTATAACAAGGTTACTGAGGAAAGTAGTATAAGGTTCGGCAGCAGTTGATGCGTGTAGTATGTGTGACATCACCGTCCAATCATAACACCACATGTCACATGACCAGAGACAATAACAGCTTTATTTCCTTTATTACATTATAATCAGACATAACAAGTAGAGGGCGGAGCTATAGGTCAGTAGTTACTTATCACAGTGTAGGCGGAGCCATAGGGAGGCAGAGAGACTAGTGCTCTCTGCAGCCAGTGATATGTATTGTCCCTGGAGAGATGTGTAATCAGTCCTCACACTGCTGTACTCTGTGCTCTCTGCAGCCAGTGATATGTATTGTCCCTGGAGAGATGTGTAATCAGTCCTCACACTGGTGTGCTCTGTGCTCTCTGCAGCCAGTGTTATGTACTGTCCCTGGAGAGATGTGTAATCAGACCTCACACTGCTGTGCTCTGTTCCTTCTACAGCCAGTGTTATGTATTGTCCCTGGAGAGATGTGTAATCTGACCTTTGTGTCTGA
Source organism: Engystomops pustulosus (assembly GCA_019512145.1). Taxonomy (NCBI): domain Eukaryota; kingdom Metazoa; phylum Chordata; class Amphibia; order Anura; family Leptodactylidae; genus Engystomops; species Engystomops pustulosus. The sequence continues at coordinate 32,997 of WNYA01002821.1, read as the reverse complement.
TGTTAGTAGCAGCAGGACTGAGCTATAAGGATTTATATTCCAGGATTGTAGCTTCACCAAATACACAGGTACTATCCTCACACTGCTGTGCTCTGTTCTTTCTACAGCCAGTGTTATGTAGGGCCAACCGGAGCGATGAACTGACTCCAGCCATGGATCGTGTAGGTGGGAAACACAACATCTAAGGTCCAAAACAACAGCTAGGGCCAACCGGAGCGGTCAACTGACCCCAGCCATGGATCGTGTAGGTGGGAAACACAACATCTAAGGTCCAAAACCGCAGCTAGGGCCAACCGGAGCGATGAACTGACTCCAGCCATGGATCGTCTGGTATGTATGGGGGTGCTCTGCCTGGATGATCTGGTATGTATGGGGGTGCTCTGCCTGGATGATCTGGTATGTATGGGGGGCCCTGCCTGGATGATCTGGTATGTATGGGGGTGCCCTGCCTGGATGATCTGGTATGTATGGGGTGACCATGACTCTACTTTAGTGGCAAATGTCAAGAGAAAGAAGGATGAAGATGTTGAATGTTATCCGGAACAGCTGAGAGATACAACATTATATTTGATGATCGTTCTTGGGTTCCGATGTCGCTGTTTGGACTGGCTGTCTAAAAAGAAGACTAGAACAGATCTCATCACCTCCCACCTACAACTGATCCATGGAGGGGTTTTACCACTGAAATGTGGCAAGTAAGTTTGGGACGTCTACCATCAGTAAATCTTTCTTTCCATGGCAACATTTTTTGCATTTTTCGGATTGCTCTCGGAGTTTCGGACTCCCGGCATCACTGGAGCTATGCAAATCATTTGTAAGACTCCTCCCCCCAATAGTATCACAGCAGAGGGATGAAGAATTATACACAAAATCATCCCAATGTTTATTTTGTATTTTTTGCATTTTGTTGTATTTCATGGATTTTACGCCTTTCGCCTTCAGCGTGTGTCAGATTTCTGGGATTGTTGTCCCGTTGTCCTGTTCCGGCAGTATCGTTATTATCACAGATGAAACATTTGTGCGGCACAAAAGCCGATAATCGCTGCTATTTGTGATCTTGGAAACATCAGAGCGATGACTCAGAGGAAACCTCCGGCGCAGACGCACGCAGCGGCCTCAGCGCTAATTATCTGCTCCGGACAGATGCCGTTACGTGCGTCTGATCCCCCCTCCCCCACCATTACACCGTAACACGCGGTCTAGACATAGAGAATACGCTGGGCAACGGCGGGAAGTGCGCAGTGTGTTACAATGTGTCTCCTTTATGCTACATAATAGTCCTGCCACGATATTGAACGCCAAGCGACACACTGTGCATTACGGTGCGCTGATGCGCTGTATAATACGACCCCCGCTGCGCTGTAGTGACGCTTCAAGGCGCTTCGGGAGCAAAGGAGCAACAAAAAAAATATCATAAAATAAAAGCAAAATAAATGGCACATCTAAGATGTTTTCTTCTAGATAAAACGTGTTTCTCATTGAACGCACGTCAAAGGATTGTGTTTACATTACGTGCGGCGCGGACTGATGTCACCGAGAGCTCCCGACAACAAAAATAGAGGGAAAAAATAACAATAGAGGAGCTTATCCATCACAATGTATATGGGGACAAGGCCAAAGGCTCATCTGCATAATGGGGGTCATTTACTAAGGGCCCGATTCGCGTTTTCCCGACGTGTTACCCGAATATTTCCGATTTGCGCCGCTTGTACATGAATTGCCCCGGGTTTTTGGCGCCCGCGATCGGATTGTGGCGCATCGGGGCCGGCATGCGCACGACAGAAATCGGGGGGCGTGGCCGAACGAAAACCCGACGTATTCGGAAAAACCGCCGCATTTAAAAACCGAAAATGTGTCGCTTGGGGAGCGCTCACCTTCACCTTCTATGGGATGGTGCATTCCGGGCGTTAAGATTATTTTCGGCGCTGCAGCGCCACCTGGTGGACGGCGGAGGAACTACCATCTTAAATCCCAGCCGGACCCGAATCCTGTGCAGAGAACGCGCCGCTGGATCGCGAATGGGCCGGGTAAGTAAATGTGCCCCAATGTCCCTTATATAATGCAAATGTACAAATCCAAGGAATCCAATGCGATTCAATGGAAGCCGTGGCCGCAGTAACGCCATCTGGCCACCAGGGAGAGCATGGAGACATTGGGGGTCATTTACTAAGGGCCCGAATCGCGTTTTCCCGACGTGTTACCCGAATATTTCCGATTTGCGCCGATTGTACCTGAATTGCCCCGGGATTGTGTCGCACGCGATCGGATTGTGGTGCATCGGCGCCGGCATGCACGCGACGAAAATCGGGGGGGCGTGGCCGAACGAAAACCCGACGTATTCGGAAAAACCGCCGCATTTAATAACCGATGTCTACAAAATTAGTAATTTCAAGACACTGGAAGAAGACTGAATCTCCCCGAAATTATCAACCAAATGAACACAACCTGCGCCTATGAAAGAATCTTGGCACATCAAAACACAACCTTTAATAAATTTCGTGTCAAGTGGAACCTCTGGACAGGAAGCAAACATTTCAGTACATAGCCTGAGAATCTGTAATGAATGTCGCCAATGGTATCAGTGATCACAGCTCGTCTCTACCCCACACCCATCCACCCCCCTCCCCTCTCCAAAATGTTGTTAAGGACCTAATTAAGGTCCTAAAAGGTTAGATCAATTGTTTCATATGTTATTCCTACCAACGATACAAATTCGTTACCACCTTGAATGTCAAGTATAATACAAGCTACACATGCGAAAAAGACTTGTTATAATATATATCAGAGGAAAAACGAGCCAATTACCAAACGACCCAAGAACCAAAAGACATGTTATATGCTTTGATATGTCACATTATAACACTGGAATACTTGTCATGTTGACCTTTGTTAAAAATTAATAAAAAATAATTTGAAAAATAAAGTACCCTTGAGGGTCTGAAAAATAGTAAAAAAAATTCTAAAAAACATAACATAAAAACTGTAAAAACATAAAAACATAACATAAATAGTAAAAATCATAAAACATGTTGTTATGTAGTGCCGCGCTCCAAAATGTCCGATCAAATATACTGAGTTATTCCTGGCGTTTAACCCCCTAACGGAAAATAGCACCCAAAGCCGAGAATCCCACTATTCGCCACTTTGCAACATATAAAAAAAATTAAATAAAAAGCCTAACTACACCAGAAGGCCCAGTTTTCTCGGGTATACACAATTAAAAAGGTGGCATTCAAAACATTGTCCATTCATCATCTCCTGTAACCATGAACCCCGGGGCTCACACTCTTTGTTTTTACTCTCTTGTCATTTATATATTTGAAAAATAATTTGGAATAAGCCGACGCGAGTATAAGCCGAGACCCCTAATTTTAACACAAAAAACATGGAAAAACCTACTGACTCGAGTATAAGCCGAGGGTGGGAAATGCATTGGTCACAGCCTACCCAGTATAGAGCGAGCAAGCCTGCCAGCCCCTCGTAGTATACAGCCTGCCAGCCACTGTAGTATATAGCCTACCAGCCCCTGTAGTATATAGCCTGCCAGCCCCAGTAGAATATAGCTTGCCAGCCCCCTGTAGTATATAGCCTGCCAGCCCCTGTAGTGTATAGCCCTCCAGCCCCCTGTAGTATATAGCCTGCCAACCCCATGTAGTGTACAGCCTGCCAGCCCCTGTAATATATAGACTGCCACCTCCCTGTAGTATATAGCCTACCAGTCCCCTAGTATATAGCCTGCAACCCCTGCCCCCAATATAATGCCTGTAGGAAAAAAGACAAACAGTGTGCTCACCTTCCGACGCCCCCGCCTCAGGTCCTATTCTATACAGCGATGCTCCAGCATCGGCTCCGTGTCCCCGCGCGGTCCATCGCAGGCAACATGACATCATGGCACGGCTGACGTCACAATCCCTGCGACTGACAGTACGGGGACACCTAGCTGATGCTGGAGCACCGCTGTATAGAAGAGTACCTGCCAGGAGAGCATCAGAAGGTGAGTACACAGGTTGTTTGTTTTTCTTGACTCAAGTATATACCGAGGTGAGGTTTTTCAGCACATTTTATGTGCTGAAAAACTCGGCTTATACTTGAGTATATACGGAACTTTCCTTGGCAATATTTATTTCAGTCTATATTTTTGCTGCCTTTTTAAAGTCTGTTTTTTTAAGAATTTACTTTTCTCTCTATAACTCTGTAAAGTCTTAACACTGCCTTTGTGTTGTAACAACTTAAATGCCTAATATTTCTATTTTTCGCCTTACGGTACTAGTTAATAAGATTTTTTTCTTGTTTTTATTATGCTTTTTCCTATGTGGTATGTATTCTTCCACCTTTTAAAAATATTTTTTATATGTCCCATCAAGAATAAACTAGGGAGAATGGGGGTGGGGATGGTAGTATGGAGCTCCATAGTGAGGGCACAGATAGTTGGGTAACATATAGTAGGTGGCCCATAGTTTTGGCATTTAGTGTGGTCTTTCCCTGGCTTAGGTATTAGTAAAATATGGGCTGCTAAAGCTTCTGGAAAAGGAAGCGTTCCCTCTCTGATAGAGTTAAAATATTGTACTAAGTGGAGCGCCAATAGATCGGCAAATTTTTTATAATAAAAATTTGAGAAGCCGTCTGGTCCAAAGCATTTCAATGGTTTTAGAGATTTTATGGCCTTCATAACCTCTATTGAGGTAAAGGGGCATGTCTCCAACGGGGAGTTTCCTGCCCATAAAGTTCATTATAAAAGTTGGCAAAGATGTCAAATATTTCCTTTGGGTGTTGGGTTAATCTACCATCTGGTTTCTGAACCTTAGGAATAGTGAAAGATTGGGGGCAAGGTGTTAGTCTCTGAGCTAATAAAGTACCAGCCTTATCACTTTAAAAAAATAAATTTAGACCATATAATACTATGTTCCGCTGCTGAAGTTAGACAAAGATTAAGTTCAGTCCTAGCCTCTTCTATTTGGGCCTTAAGATCTCTACTAGGATTCTCTTTATGATAAGCTAATAAAGAATAGTATTTCCCTTCCATCTCCTTGATCACTTTAGCCCATTGTTTCTGCAGCCTCGAAGCCGATTGCGTAAGGAGGCCTCTAATCAATACCTTATGTCCCTCCCAGCTAGCTGCCGGTGAAGTGGGAACTCTCTGCTCCTCACTGTAATATGATTTAATGGATTTTCCTATTCTATCAGTTATATCCCGGTTTGTGAGTAGTGACTCATTAAGTCAACATGGTGAGCTTGGAGGTCTTAACCACAGTGATTCCATAGTCAATGTAACCGCATCATAGTCAGACCACGATATAGGAACCACTTTTGTTGAAAGCAGATGGAAGGTGAGATGCGTCTGAATAAAAACATGATCTATTCTTGAGTAGGTGGCAGGGGCTGCCGGAAAATAAGTATAATCCCTGGCAGAAGGGTTTTTGGTCTACTATGGCAAAAGAGTGCAAAAGCTTAGCTAGGCTCAGTCCTTGTTTAGGTGATGGGCACAATGTTGAATTGAGAGTATGGGATTTATCTAAAATATGATCTAATGCTAAATTGGAGTCCCACTCCTACAAAAACACTCCCTGAGAAGTGAGGTATTTGAGAAGATGAGGCATTTGACAAAAATATGGCAGTTGGCCTTCGTTAGGTGCATAGTAATTTATAAACGTGACCGAAGCTCTCTGGACCGAGCCCTTAATGAGTATGTATCTGCCATCTGGGTCACTAATCATATGATCCAGAATAAAGGGGACTAACACTGGTTTATCTTTAAATCATCATCGGCCTACAATGCTCTGATGCGTGATGCCCCGGAGGAGACTGAGGAGATCTGATTTTAAATGGGTTGCTGGGCTGGGGAGACTGGGGGAGTCTGGCCTCCCCCTCCCCCCTCTAGTCCCCTCATGCTCATGCCTCTCCCTCCTTTCCCTAATCTTACCCAACCCTTTTTCCTCTCTCTATCTTTACCCATCCCCCTCCCCCCTTATTTTTTCTTTCTCTTCTCCCCCCCCCCCATCCTGTTTTTCTCACACAATCTTGTTGAATCATCTGTTACGAGTGCACCTGGCTTTTTTATGAGGTAACTAGGACTCTGCTATTACTGGTTAAATGTCTGATACTGGGCTCCAACCCAGTTGTAACTGTTGGATTATTTTTGTTTTCAAAAAGCTCCTAAACAGCGCTGTTTGTAAAAATTTAGTTTGAAAAATGAATAAAAATTTAATACGAAAAAAAAAGAGTAAGGGGGATTTTTCTAGAGAAAAATATGCCCACTCCCCTCTTTTTTTCCGCCGACAATGCCATATGAAACATAGGATATTGATGGTGCATATATCTGCGGCAAGATGTATTAGAGAAATGGAGTTCCTAGAAGAAGACCACATCAATATGAATGGAATGAAACAATTTTAAAGCCGCCCTCCTTTTGATTGGAGAATTAAGTCCCTGTACATTATGGGAAGTCAATTTAAAAGACTGTAAAGGTGTAATATGTTCAGCAGCCATCATTATCCCGTTGTACTCTAAGCATTCTTTCACTCTCACCCAAAATCAGGCCAGGGGTGTGGGGGGAAGGGACATGGGGGTAGGATAAACATCTGACAGAAAAAAAACAATCAACATATACAAAACCATAAGGACAGAAACTCTGTCTATCAATGTAAGGTCACGGTCAACCACCAAAATCTGAAAGTAAAGTTTGGATCCGACCAAGGGACAGACCAGCTGGTCACCAGGGCAGGTCACAAACTCAGTGGAGGTCAAGCGACAACCTCCCAGACCTAAGGCAGCGAGGCTATCTTGCCATCTCTCATGCTGCAACAAAAAGTAGGAGCTTGACAACATCAACAGTGAGTTAGCCTACAACATTGTAATGTCTTTCTACCAGCAAGGTTTGCTGAAATATAACTTCAGGTAGTTGGCATTTTCTTCTTCCAGATTGACAAGAGTGGAGTCATCTTGTGAGGCAATCGGAACGTAATGGATTTTGGGGAAGATGTCAATTCCATACATCCTAGCTCTTTTTGCAGAAAACCCAGTTCGGCTTAACCTTCTTCTCCTTCCTGTAAAGATGAAAACTGATGCAACTTGTTCTGATGATGAGACAGTAATTTAAATGGAAAAGCCCATCTATATTTAATGTCCTGTGATCTGTCCTTGTTCTTTAATGGAAAGAAGTGGGGTTTAACCACTATGTCTCTAGGTAGGCCGTCTGCTCTATGTGCAAGGCAGGAGTTAATTATTTGATGTGATGTAAGATGTGTCATCCAATCACATGTGTTATCCTAATGTATTGTAAGCTGGGATGTAATTGGAGGAGTAACCACCACATGACCAAGAGCTGAGAAAAAATGACGGTTGGAGATTTCCAACAGTCACTTCAGTCAGAGAAGTGAGTCTGACAGGATTCAGTCAGAGAGACTAGCCAGTCAGACCAAGCAGTGAGACAGTAGAGTGTAGTGAGTTAGACAGAGAGAGGAAAGGGGTATCATCCTACCTTCCAGGGTGATACCTGAAGCAACCCAGGACAAGCTGAAGCAGCCTTTTAGGACACAGCTATCTCCCAGCCTGCCATTGCATCCAGGCTGATGATCCCTCCTGTGGCTCCCTCCAACTGCATCTCAGCACTCCACCATTTTGTTAAGGCACGTTGCTGCGGTTCCTGTCGGTTCCAATAAAGAACTGTAAGTTGTTTTTGTTCAACCTCTGCCTCCGTCTGGTCCCTGCTACTACGGCTGCCATCATCACAGACACCCTGTCCACTACACAGAGACCCATACTCTAGACACCAAAGGGTTGCCCCAGGGAGAACCGCTATAGCAGCCTCTCCCTCATCATTTCTTGCCAACACCACCCTGCTGGAGATCTGCCAGGCTGTAGGACAGCCCTCCGGTTCCCCATACCAAGCACCGTGACACTAGCGTGCCTAGGCCGCAACCGCCAGCCACTCAGGTACTGCGGGCCCCAGCTGACTCCAGGCCCCGAGAAAAGGCTAGGCCCCGGTGGGGGATGTTGCAAATATATCATGTACAAATTGTTCTAGATCAGTAACTGTCTCAGGAAGGCCCCTAATCCTGAAATTTTCTCTGCGGGACCTATTCTCTAAGTCTTCAATTTTAGACCAAGCCTCCTCCAGTTGGCCATGAACATCTGAAATAGCTGCTGAATGTTGATTAATGTGGGCTACTGTCGAACCCACCTTAGCCAATTGAGGCTGCTGAGCTCGGCTGGCTGAATGTAATTTTGGCCATAACTTTATCCAGGGCTCCTGATGACTCCTGCGAGGTCCTCAGACTTTCCTCAAAAGGGTCTGAAGTAGTGATAGCCAGGGTTCCTTAAGGAAGTTTTGTCAAATCCTCATAGAGCTGAGGGGAAGATGGCGCCGCATGCGAGTCCAGATCAAAAATGGCGGCCGTCTTTTTTTGATTGTCTTTGGCCATCAAGAGCAGCCCGCTGTCCTCCTATGTCTACTGGCACGATATGGAGAGGGTAAGTGCTAAAAATCGCTAGTAATCGCTGCTTGCGGTCTGGTGAGGCGCGGAGCTCTGCGAACTTGCTGCTGTCTCGAGCACCACGCGCATGCGCCCTTTGTTCACGTATTTTGAACTGTTTAGGAGACAGACCGTTTCATGTATGCTGGATTTATAATGTTGGATACCACAGTTTAACCATCGGGAATTGAAACCTGTTCACATTGGACACACCCGTTATCATCCCATTATATTATCATAATTTGGAACCTATATACTTATTGAAACCTATTTATATACTGGATACATCAGTATCTCATCTGTAGTTTTCTCTAGAACACTGCCTATACCATGTGCCACACCAGAAAAGCAGTGGGAGATCAGGGAGGTAAAAAAGTGGCTTAAAAGTTTGTGTAGGAAGGGGGGGGGGCGTGGCCTGATGTGCTAGCAAGCGGTCGCACAGCAAGAGAGCTCTGCGGACTCCCGATCCCCAACGGCACACAGAATTCGGCTTTGTCGATATCAAAGCGGAGGAACCGCGTCGGACACCCCCGCAGACAACCTGGAGTGCAGCCGGACTATGGGGAAGTCGAAAAGAAAGGGCGCCGGGCCGGTAAGGCTGACCTCCCTGTTCCCGGCGCAGAGCCAAGATGACGCCGACACTTCCCCCACACGCGGCCCGCAGGCAGCATCAGAGAGAGAAGAGAAGAGAGCGTGGCTGCGCTCTGAAGCTGACATAAGCGCAGCCTTCCGCTTTAGCCCAACTATGCCCTATTTAGGAGCCCCAGAAAGTATCCGGACCCCACAGCAAGACCCCATGAGCAACCCCTCACTGAGCTCTGCTACATCAGCCCCCTCTGCTCCAGTGACTGAGCATGAGGCACATGCTGTCTGACATGCTGGGAGCCCTGAGGCAGTCATTACAGAAAGATATCTCCAGCGCACTAAGTGTCCTGCAGAATGAGATAACACACATTGGAGAAAGAACCTCTGATCTAGAGGACAAAATGGAGCAATTCACTGATGCCCACAACTCCTTAGTAGATGCCTACAATGAATCCAATGATGAAATAACAGACATTAAACTAAAGCTAGCGGACCTGGAAGACAGATCCAGGAGAAACAATCTAAGATTCAGGGGCATTCCCGAAACCGTAGAAACAGACCACTTACAAGATTTTCTCATTGATTATTTCGTCGCCATCATCCCAGAAGCTGAAAAAAGGGATCTGGTAATAGACAGGGCGCACAAAATCTCCAAACCTAAAAGTGTCCCTGCCTCTGCTCCCAGGGACGTTATTGCAAGAATTCACTTTTTCTACTTCAAAGAGGCTATTGTTAAGGCAGCAAGCAGCAAGAAACCCTTTCCAGAGCGCTTCCAGGGCACCACGATCTTCTTAGATCTCTCCGCAGCAACTCTAAGCAGAAGGAGAGATTTCGCTACAGCAACTAAAGCGCTGAGAGAACAAAGCGTTGCATACAAATGGGGCTACCCGGTTAAGTTAATACCACCCCCTTTACTAAAATACCTCCCACTCAAGGGAGTCCGCGGAGCCAAGAAATCTCCATTCTTCTCCGTATTGGTTAACTAAACCCCCTCCCACACTTACACCAAGCCATCTTGAAGCTTGGTAGGTTCAGAAAGAACCGGACAGTCGGAATCCTTCCCCCCCAATTTACAACCCCCTCTGTGAAGATGCTGATAGTATCGACACAACCGTTAAGTTTTGTGTTTTTTTTCTTAAACTTAGTGTAACCTTGACTAATTGTTTAAGTTTTGTTACGGCGACAAATGTAATAACTTGCATAGAATCCAGTATAAATTGTTTGTATAGATACAGCGTCGCAGTAAGCATCCACTCTTATCCTATAAAAATTGACATTTAATCTAACCACTATCAACACCAAAGGCTTTAACAGCCCTATGAAGAGAGCCTTAATTTGGAAAAATGCTCAAAGTTTAAAAACTTTGTTTATCTGCGCTCAAGAAACACATCTAAATTTAGAAGATACAAAAAGACTAAAACACAACAAATTTCCCCATATATTCTTTTCTCCTGCAGAGAAAAAAAAAGGGGAATATATTCTTTTCTCCTGCAGAGAAAAAAAAAGGGGAATTACAATTGCTATAAAAGATACAGTGGCCTTTGACCTCAATAAATCAGAAGTGGATGCTGATGGACGCTATATCTTCCTCATTTGTAAAATTGATGAAGTTTTCACATTGATTTCCATTTATGCCCCCAACAAAAAACAATACCCTTTCATTAACGGCATTATAGAAAAAAAATCAATAATATAAAACAGGGGCATTTAATAGTATGTGGCGATTTTAACCTGGTTCCCAGCTCAAACATAGATAAAGCTCCCCCCCCCCCCCCCACCCCAAACTCGAATACCTCCTGCGATAGCATGAGATTCTCCAATCTCATCCTTTCGGAAGACTTATATGACTCCTGGAGAGTCTTACATGCCGCAGAAAAAGACTACGTGTGGTATATGGCTATTCTAAAGTGTATAAAAGACCTGTTCAAATAAACTGTGCTTTTTGCCCACACTGACTCTGAGTCTGTGTATATAGCATATTGCTTGTGAGCTCCAAGTAATATTTAATAATTTGGCTTCCGTCCAATATACTTACTGCACTGGTCGACTTGAGATCAGACCCCACAACCCCCATCCACGGTCTCTTTAAGGCCAGTATCCTCTGACCCCTCAAGTGCGTCTCCTGAAAAATAAGTATGTCCGGGTTATGAGTTTTGAGAAAGTTGAATACAAGAGCTCTCTTGATCTTACAATTCAGACCCCGGACATTCCAAGAAACTATTCTACACCCAGCCATACTGTGCAAATGTGGAGGATTGCAGAGGATGGAATAGCTCCCAGCATCCATTCCCACTCGTACAGCCCCATCCACACTTCAGACATTCCAGACACCAATCTCACACAACCTGAGTCCAAAAAAAACCCTCACTCCCACCCTGCCCATACCAACCCAACCAGGTCTGGCCTAAAAATACATTTTGCCATACGTGAACCTAACAGAAGGTGTACCTAACTACACCATAACAAGGAGACTACACACTCTTGGAGAGAGAAGAGCTCCTGACTAGAAGCACTATTGCTTGATATGTGTCTCTAGTAGCTATTACTCCCTACACTCGGGTTTGGGAGGAAGTGCTCCAATTAGGGATAACAATATTCCTGCTGCGGGGCAAGAAATAGTTTGGAAGAGAATTCCTGTGAACTGTAAACATGCAACCTGTAACTTGAAATATCCGAATTCTCTTCCCTTAGCCCCTACCACCTGTCTGCCCCCCTATACAACCGCCACAGAGAGAGATCTAGCAGAGCAGGTTAAAAAGTACAAGGCCGCCGAGGCCTATGATCAGTCAGTCTGCTGCTTCCTCAGGAGTGGTGAAGAAATGGACTTTGTTGCCATCTTGAACGCGGAGTCGTCTCTGCGAACTTGCTGCCGTCTCGAGCACCAGGCGCAAGCGCCCCTTGTTCACGTATTTTGAACTGTTTAGGAGACAGACCGTTTCATGTCTGCTGGATTTATAATGTTGGATACCACAGTTTAACCATCGGGAATTGAAACCTGTTCACATTGGACACACCCGTTGCATTATATCATCAGAATTTGGAACCTATATACTTATTGAAAAAGCTATTGTGCTATCTAGCGCCCAGGCGGGCAGGTCTTTTTTGTTTTGTATTGTATTTCTGTTAGTTATGAGCCTGTACAAGTTGGACTTGTGACCACAACTGACAATAAAGACTGGAAGTCAAACCAGGGTTTGGAACTAAAAGTCTGACTCAGCATCTCGGTGAACTGCCTTGGCTCTCACCAGTGAGCTAAACCCCTACAGTTTGGTGTCTCAAATGTGGACACTGGGAGTCAGGTGACTTTGGTACATGCAAGTCTGGTGGACCCTGACAAAGTCCAGACTCACCACATGGGTGTAATTTGTATCCATGGAGATACTAAGGACTATCCCACTGCTGTGATAATGGTGGAAACTACTTGTGGGACATTAAGACATTAAGTCGGCGTGGCTAAAAACCTGTTACACAGTGTCATTATTGGACAAAATTTTCCCTTATTCTGGGATGTGTGGGAAAATAAAAACAGTCAATTGTATATTTTGCCACATGATGTTAACCTGTCTGAAACCTCAGCTGAGCCTGTCACTGCAGTACCTATAGAGCAAGAGGAACCTAATAATTTTCCTTTAGAGGTCCTTGCTGGGGACTCAGAGGAAACAGTTCCTGATTTAGAACTTTCCCAATTACAAGTATCTAGGGGAAACCTTGGTACAGAACAGCTGAGAGATCCGAATCTTGTTAATGCCTGGAAGAACCAGGCATGGAATTTGTGTTTCCCCATTTTATGGTACACAATGACTTGTTGTATTGGGTGAAGAAATCCCCAACTGATGTAATAGAGCAGCTTGTTGTACCGCAGTGTTTTGTAAAAGCGATATTGGAGCTAGCTCATTCTCATGTATTTTGGGGACATCTAGGGGCTGAGAAAACCAGAGAGCGAATTGAGAGAAACTTTTTCTGGACGGTATTTATAAAGCGGTTGATGTATTTTGTCAATCCTGCCCTGAGTGTCAAATTAACACTTATCGGCAGCATTTTCGCAACCCACTCATTCCCCTTCCAATTATTGAAATTCCTTTTGAGTGTATTGCTATGAATCTTGTGGGTCCACTACCTAAGTCCGCCAGGGGTCACCAACACATCTAAGTGATCCTAGACTACGCAACTCTCTATCCAGAAGCAATACCACTCAGGAATACCTCATTTAAGGTCATAGCAAAAGAGCTGTTCCAAATGTTCACCAGAACTGGTATTCCTAAAGAAATCCAGACAGACCAGGGAACACCTTTCATGTCTAAAATTACTAAAGAATTGTGTCGGTTGTTAAAAATTACACATTTACGCACCTCTGTGTATCATCCACAAACCGATGGGCTAGTGGAAAGATTTAATAGGACACTGAAAGGCATGCTAAAAAGGGTGGTGGATAAAGACGGGAAATACTGGGATTGTCTTCTTCCCTATTTAATGTTTTCTATAAGGGAGGTTCCACAAGCATCTACAGGGTTCTCACCGTTTGAACTCCTTTATGGAAGACATGTACGAGGGCTATTGGACATTGCTAAAGAGACTTGGGAGCAGGAACGCACACCACATAGAAGTGTTGTTGAGCATATAGCTCAGATGCAGGACTGCATAGCAGCAGTAATGCCAATTGTTAAAGAGCATATGCAGCAAGCTCAAGAGGCTCAGGCAAGGGTCTACAATAGATCTGTAGACCCTTGCCAGGGTGCTAGTTCTGGTACCCACAGTAGAAAGTAAACTTTTGGCAAAATGGCAAAGACCCTATGAGATTGTTGAAAGGGTTAATGAGGTTAAGTATAAGTTATATCAACCAGGGAAAAGAAAACCCTACCAGATATACCATGTTAACCTAATTAAACCCTGGAAAGATCGTGAGGTGCTTTGTGCCACAAAGCAGCCTCAACAGTTGCCCAGCAATGTGTTACCTGAGGTTTATGTTGCTGAAACTTTATCCGCAGTTCAGAAACAAGAGGTCAGGGAGCTGCTACAGAGGAACAGGGAAACATTCTCTGAGTTGCCTGGACGTACTAACCAGATAAAGAATGATATTGTGACACAGCCAGGAGAAAATCCCAGAGGAAGTGAATAAAATGTTGGACCTTGAGGTTATTGAAAAATCACAAAGTGGTTGGTCTAGCCCAATCGTTCTCATTCCCAAACCCGACGTTACCCTGAGATTTTGTAATGACTTTAGAAAGTTGAATGAAATCTCAAAATTTGATGCCTATCCTATGCCGAGGGTTGAAGAATTGATAGAAAGGTTGGGTCCGGCTAGGTATGTCACTACTATAGACCTTACTAAGGGCTATTGGCAGGTTCCATTAACTAAAGAGGCTAAGGAAAAGACGGCTTTCTCTACACCAGAAGGCCACTATCAGTATAAAGTACTCCCTTTCGGCTTACATGGTGCACCAGACACTTTTCAGAGATTAATGGACCTAGTTTTGGAGCCTCATAGAGAATATTCAGCAGCCTACCTACATGATGTGGTTATCTTTAGCCCAGATTGGGAATTTTCTCTGGGGAATGTACGAGCAGTCTTGAATTCCTTGCAAGAGGCCGGCTGAACCGCCAACCCAAAAAAATGTAAAATAGGTCTGGAGGAGGCTAGATATTAGTGACAAAATTGAGGCAATTAAAAACTGACCTCAGCCCATTTCCAAAAAGCAGGTCAGAGCCTTCTTGGGCATAGCGGGTTATTGAATAAAAAGTATAGATGCCAGCTCACCACTCCGTAGATTGCCTCCAGTGTAGGATCCATCACGGACCACCCTCCTGCTAGGGCATGTAGCAATACGGAAATATAATCACGGTCCAGCCAGGTTCCCGACAGCATAGAACTTTTATCACTCCATGAAACAATTTTTTGTAGTCAATGCGTTTCAAGCGGTACACCCACCCTTACTCATGACAAATATAATATGAAGTACAAAACATACAAACATTTAAAAGCCCCGCCAGCGAATTTGCACCCGCCCCTAAGCCTGCACGTCACATCCGGCATCTGATTGAATATTCAACAGAAGGCGTCGCTTCCTCTGTCCTTTTTGACAAGGACACATTGTCAAGTGGAGACTCGTCTTGTGGCAGGGGCACCAATTATTTCGTGAAGGTGAGCTGATATGCAGAAGTGAAAACTTTGTCTGTGTATCACCAAGACAGAGTTGCGATGCGGCCAAATTCCGTGCCACGGGGCGATCTCCTCTCCGAGAGTATTTCGTTCCATTTATTGACAACGTTTCCACTAGTCTCAACCAACACCCAGGTGGATGTGTATAAAAATCTGGAGGCTTTAATGGAGCAAGAGACACGCATTTGGTGGGATCACACCACCTTGAAAGTATATTTAGACAAAGGATTCATACCACTCCGTCTCAGAATCAAGAAGATCCCTTCAAATGTATATTCTGAATCATTTGTCAATAAATGGAACGAAATACTCTCGGAGTGCTCCACTCAACTGATGCAGCTGAAGAAGAAATTACAAGAAGAAATTAAGTTGCAGGATCTCAAGTCCCAAAATAACATCACTACAACAAAAGTTACAGGAGAAGCTTGTAGAGGCGGAATTTAACGCCCAGATCCTAAAACTACAACAACACATCAATTCCATAGAAGAAAAAATTGCAGAAACTAAGAAAATCAAATGGCAACGGGATGAATACAATTATGTGAATCAGCAAGTTTATGAATGGGGGAGGTGGGAAAAACCTCCTCACACACCAAGATCTATACTAAGAAGATCACGTTACAAGAAATCTCAACATTATAAGGCACCAAAAGTGAGTTTCCTTTCTTGGACCAAGAATCATTAGACTGTCCAACACAGGATTCTGAGAACGAACAAACTCAAAGTACTCCAAAGAATCCATCTTACTATAAAAAGAAAAGAAACCCTAAAGCAGCAAAAAACTGAGAGGGGGGGCGCAAGCACCAGAAAAGCAGACAGTATCCCCTCATGGACATTGAGGAGCAACAACAAAAAAACATATGTAATCTAGATGTAGTTAATTTGTCATCACATGAGTTAACTGCTTCCCAGGAGGAACTGCTTTCACAAGGTCGAAACACAATTTTGTCCCCACAAAGGACTTCAACTTATTTTGTGACATAAACAAGTTTGTTAGAGACCATAAGGCATTTCTTTAATGAAATAGAAACACAGTTGTTGACATGATATGTACAGAAAATAAGACCTCAATCTTATTTAATTCACTGTTATTTGCAGATCAAGTTACTTTGGTGAATATTATTTCCTCAGATATAGAACACCCTTCTACCGATATGCAGAATGACAACATCCCCTTTAAAGTAAAAAATCCCAGATATTACCCCATTTCGTCCAGAGTTGACTGTATGGATACCTTTCAAAACAGGGTTGAGAAGGACCTCAAATCCCTACAACAACAACAAACTAAGGGACATCACAATCTCCCCAATTCCCTTAGAGAAGCATTAAAAGATATCTTAGCTTGGGATGATGTTGTCATACACATGTCGGACAAAGGATAGCATCCAGGAACAAATCCAGCACTTTCACGGGAGATGCAGATAAAATCAATGATTCTTTATTTCCAAGCTTTAAAAATCCATAATACAGCAAAGTGAAAATGGCACACATCAGACCTACGCGTTTCGTCATACTGACTTAGTCATGGTCTCACCGGGAGGATTGCTGACTCGAAGTATACCTCGAGGGTGAGCTGGCGTTTTTTCACTTTTCTCAATATTTTGTCGGACAAAGGAGGTTCAGTTGTTGTCATGAATAAGGCTGTATATCGAGACCAGATCTTGTCCATTCTCAATGAAACTGACACCTATCACAGGCTTGATGAGAATCCCAATCCTTATTTCAAAGTGGAACTGTCACAGGTTTTAACGGAGGGAGTATCATTGGGTGTCATAACTAAGACACAAGCGGAACAAATTTTAGTGGACAATCCCATTACACCCAATATGCACGCCCTCCCCAAAACCCATAAAGGAATCCTACCTCCACCCATGAGACCCATTGTGTCAGGGATAGGATCCCTGAACGAACATCTATGTAGCTGGTTGGACCAAATTCTCCAGCCTCTGGCCAAAAGAACCCCAGGGTATCTCCAAGATTCCAGAGATGTTCAGATCCCCCATCACATTGCACTTACAGCATTAGCGTTCCATCTAGATCATTACTCCAATTACACGGCAGATTTCAAAGAATATGTCATGGAAGTGTGTTTTTATCTCCTCACACATAACTATTTCATGTTCGATAATGCTTTTTATTTGCAACTCAAAGGGGTCCCCATCACTGGCCAATTTAATCATGGCATGGTGGGAGGAACAGACTATTTACAATCAGAACAACCCATTTGTGGACAGTATACATTGGTATGGTAGGTACATAGATGACGTGCTCATTATTTGGAGGGGGTCAGTACCTGCCATACCAATGTTCATGGATTATGTTAATGACAACACAGCAAATCTCAAATTCACTTTTCATACTGATGAACACAAACTTTTTTTCTTGGACCTTCACATGGAGGGCATACCTCATGCAAAAATCATTACAAGTACTTTCCGCAAACAAACGGCGGGTAACACCATTCTCCACGCCACATCACAACACCCACCACATACTATAAAAGCCTTTCCGGTGGGGGAGTTGACAAGGAGTAGAAGGAACTGCAGTCTGGAATCAACATATAATACTGAAAAACAACAAATCTGCCAGAGACTACACAAAAGGGGATATCCAGAATGGGCTCTACAAAGGGCGGAGAAGAGGGTACAGAATCGTGATTCTTCTGAAAACAGATCCCACTTTAAAAAAAATCTTGTCATCTGGATGTAGAGTAGTGTCCCGGAGGGGACAGACTCTGGGAAATTTGCTATCCCCATCATTGTTTAATTATAACAAACCTAAAAAAAGTAGTCATATAGAAAATGAATAGTTAGCACACACCATTGAAGATTAAAACATCATTTCTTTATTTCCTATACTTTAAAATACATGCATGTGGTCAGGGAGAGGGAAAGACGCAGGTAGCAGTGTGAGAGGGACGAATCGTTTTGCGCTGTCTTAGAGCTTCATCTTGCCTGATTCTATGTGGCAATCCAACTAATTTATAGGCGGTTCGCCACACAGAATCTTACGTCACAATAACACACCCACAACTTTAAAATAAACATCATTGGTTAAAAACAAATAGAGGGGGGGGGGAGCCTTACTAGGTTCCACCTCTACACAAGCAAGGTGTCCCTTCGGACCAGAAGGAAGACTGCACTAGCGAACTCCTCCACTGAAATTTGTATCATAGTATCATAGTATATAAGACTGGAAGGAGACGCAAGTCCATCAAGTCCAACCTTCAAGAATTAAATAAATGTTTTATCCCCATAACCCGTGATATTTTTTTTCTCCAGAAAGGCATCCAGGCCTGTCTTGAACATGTACATAGAGTCCGCCATAACAACCTCCTGCGGCAGAGAGTTCCATAGTCTCACTGCTCAGTAAAGAACCTTTGTCTATGGTGATGGTAGAATCGCCTCTCCTCTAGGCGTAGAGGATGCCCCCTTGTCCTGGTCACAGGCCTAGGTATAAAAAGATCTTTGGAGAGATCCTTGTACTGTCCGTTCAGGTATTTGTACATTGTAATGAGGTCTCCCCTCAGTCGTCTTTTTTCTAAACTGAATAATCCCAAATTTTGTAATCTGTCATTGTATTCTAGTCTGTGGAGGGGCGGAGTCTATGAACCTTGACTGAATCAGACCTGAATGGAAACCATACACATATCTGCCCCAATCAGAAAATACATGGGCGTAAGTCCCCAATGCGGACCTGAAGGAGAACTTTATGCAGAGAAGGAGTAGAATAGAATAGTATTCATTTCCTAAGGGGGTGTGGCTAATATTTCGGACTGGAAAAGAGGCAAAAAGCAATTATTATATTTTAAATAGGCCTAATAGCTAATAACACGTGGTTAGTAATATACCACCAAGACAATGCTGGTTCGGAATCTAGATGGACAAAGGGTAGCAAGGGAGCAAACTAAACAGGGGAGCTATAGGAGACTCGACTTAATCACAAAAATGGATATATATAAAAAGACGTCCTGGGAAAGTTTTTTATCCTGCCACAATAAACAGTACTCCATAGTAACCCTTCTCTGGGTAAGATTATAAACTAACTTTATGAAAAAAAAACTCCCATGTCATTTTTATCGAGTCCTAATGCTCCAAGGGCTTCTGTTCTTAGAATCCCCCATGCTCTCCTTAACAACTTTTTTTGTCTATCACCCCCGTGTGCTGGTATTGCTACTTGTTCTAATCCTGCAAAAGTAAGAACATTTGCATTCCCTTTGTGGACGCTCTTCACATGCTCGATTAGTCTCAGAACACCTCAGCCATTAACAACGGAATTTTTATGCTCTCTAAAACTGGTAAATAAGGACCTTATCGTTTTACCTATATAAAAACATCCGCACGGACAAAAAATGGCATAGACTACAAAGCATGATCTACAAAGCAAAGGTGATAAAGCAGTTGACTCTATGTCAAAATCCTCCTATTTGTAAAATCTTCGATTGAATCATTTGTGATTCAAAAAAATCTTGGTTGTCTACATAAGGTTTCTTTAAATGTGGGGTGAGCAAATGCACAACATGCAAATACGCTGTCAATAACAAAAAAAATCCTTTTTTGATAGCAGGGGTACAAGAGAATACCCAATACGAGGTTTTGTTAATTGTAACTCCCATAATGAGGTCTATGTCATTATGTGCACAATATGCAATCTTATGTATATAGGCCAGACAACAAGGAAATTTAAAATTCGATTTTTAAAACATCTTTATGATATTTCCCATCCAGAGGGACGCAATCTCTCAGCAGCATTGAAACACTTCCTGATAAAGCACAGAGCCAACACTGATTGTTTAAAAACATTTATCATTGAACAAATATCAAAACCAATTAGAGATGGCAACACAATAGATACACTAAATAAGCGGAAGGCGTTCTGGATTACGTGGGGAAGAATCTTTACAACAGTGCAGTAATGTGATTATCCTGATTTCCCCCACTTTTGTATCAATTTGAAGGAAGTCAAACCAGTGTTTGTAACTAAAAGTCTGACTCACCAGTAAGCTAAACCCCTACAATATATATACACTCACCGGCCACTTTATTAGGTACACCTGTCCAACTGCTCGTTAACACTTAATTTCTAATCAGCCAATCACATGGCGGCAACTCAGTGCATTTAGGCATGTAGACATGGTCAAGACAATCTCCTGCAGTTCAAACCGAGCATCAGTATGGGGAAGAAAGGTGATTTGAGTGCCTTTGAACGTGGCATGGTTGTTGGTGCCAGAAGGGCTGGTCTGAGTATTTCAGAAACTGCTGATCTACTGGGATTTTCACGCACAACCATCTCTAGGGTTTACAGAGAATGGTCCGAAAAAGAAAAAACATCCAGTGAGCGGCAGTTCTGTGGGCAGAAATGCCTTGTTGATGCCAGAGGTCAGAGGAGAATGGGCAGACTGGTTCGAGCTGATAGAAAGGCAACAGTGACTCAAATCGCCACCCGTTACAACCAAGGTAGGCAGAAGAGCATCTCTGAACGCACAGTACGTCGAACTTTGAGGCAGATGGGCTACAGCAGCAGAAGACCACACCGGGTGCCACTCCTTTCAGCTAAGAACAGGAAACTGAGGCTACAATTTGCACAAGCTCATCGAAATTGGACAGTAGAAGATTGGAAAAACGTTGCCTGGTCTGATGAGTCTCGATTTCTGCTGCGACATTCGGATGGTAGGGTCAGAATTTGGCGTCAACAACATGAAAGCATGGATCCATCCTGCCTTGTATCAACGGTTCAGGCTGGTGGTGGTGGTGTCATGGTGTGGGGAATATTTTCTTGGCACTCTTTGGGCCCCTTGGTACCAATTGAGCATCGTTGCAACGCCACAGCCTACCTGAGTATTGTTGCTGACCATGTCCATCCCTTTATGACCACAATGTACCCAACATCTGATGGCTACTTTCAGCAGGATAATGCGCCATGTCATAAAGCTGGAATCATCTCAGACTGGTTTCTTGAACATGACAATGAGTTCACTGTACTCAAATGGCCTCCACAGTCACCAGATCTCAATCCAATAGAGCATCTTTGGGATGTGGTGGAACGGGAGATTCGCATCATGGATGTGCAGCCGACAAATCTGCGGCAACTGTGTGATGCCATCATGTCAATATGGACCAAAATCTCTGAGGAGCTTCCAGCACCTTGTTGAATCTATGCCACGAAGAATTGAGGCAGTTCTGAAGGCAAAAGGGGGTCCAACCCGTTACTAGCATGGTGTACCTAATAAAGTGGCCGGTGAGTGTATATAGGCTCTGACTGGCCTGGTGGGGGGCCGAGGTATTCCCCGGTGGGCCCCTGTCCCAGACACCCAGAGCTGGATTGGCGCTATTGGAGCACCAGCGCTGTGACCCGGACTATTTTGCAGAGGCCCCAGCCTCGCACTCCAATAGCACCAATGACTCGCCGCCACCATGGGCCCCGGCCGACACCCTTTAGTAAGGCAGGGGCCTCCGTCCATCCGGACAGGAAGCTCCTGCCCGCGATACTATAGTGCTCGATGCGGCCGTGGTATCATTATTTGGTAATAGTATAGCGGGAGTATTTTTTGGTTTGTCATGGACCAAAATTGGAATTGGTTTAGTTACCGATAGGTAGGAATTTATAAACCAATCTAAAACTAAAGATACCAATGTTTCTAAAATCTCTAGAACTTGGGCTGATATTTGAAACAGTATAAGGCCACAATTACATGACCGTCCATGGGGTGTATATGAGGCCGCAAGCTTGCGGTCGTATATATGTCCCCATATATGTCCCAACATGTTTGGCATCGTACCTCTCCGTGCACAAGGAAAAGATGTCCTACTTTCCCAGTTTGTGCAACGTACATCCCTCCTCCTCACTAGCACTGGACAGCGGGCATACGTTCATGTGAATGTAGTCTAAGTATGTGGTATCTCGTTACAAATATTGTTTTGAGAGGGGCCCCACATCGGCTGCTAAGCTGGGGGGCCCTGTCCTAAATGAGGTGCTTCATACTGCTGCGACCCTTAATCTGGCCCTGCAGACACCTGAAGCTATTGCAGGTTCCTCCGTTGGCGGGGCGGGGGGAACGCCAACCACCCCCCCCCCCCACCCAAAAAAAAAAGGGGGGGGGGGGGGGGCAGTAAGTCTTTGCAATATGCAGCAAAGACTTACCGGCTATGGAGCGGGCTCAGCAAAAAATACATGGTTTGCAAAAAATACATGGTAGAAAGTAAAAATAATGCCAACATAATTATTGGCGGTATGCTCTACGTCATTTTCGGTATTGGACTGATTGCAGCGCTGCACGATGTTTGAGTGGATGAGATGCGCACCTGGTGGTGAGTGGATGGGGGGTATTTATGGGAGTTCGACGGGAGATGGAACGCATGGGGAGCCCTCCACCCCTTCTACTACCAATGAATTACCCCAATACCATGTAGCTTGATGCATTGACTCATATGCTGACTTACTTTGCACTGACATTCACTGAAACAGGATATCGGTTGATGGCCTCTCTACTTTTTAGAAAATTCACTGAAAATGGGGGATAGAGAGTATCAAAGGGTATAAAATTTAACTTTTATTAGATATGTGCTAAAAGATATACACGAATGTGTTGAGGTAAAAAACCTCCACCACAAAAAATAGGTATTTAAAAAGTATCAACAGGTCTGACCCCAGCTCAAGCACATGTCTAGGCTGACCTAGACTGGGACCAGAACCAAAAAACAGCGGGGGTATAGGCTACTGAGTATTACCATAAGCCCTGCATATAGCAGATATCGGGCATATATAGCAAAGCCACCCCTCTCACAGATGGTTTGATAACATGCAGAGAACTAAAGATCGACACCAGTATTGTAGCCGTATATTTGGCCTGACCTGGAGTCAACCTAAAATGTATTGGAGGCTGTCTGCTCGTATTATTGATGGATAGAAGACTGCTCATAAGCCTAACTGGAGTCTAAGATAATTACTCCTAGCTGTTCGGCCACTAAAGCTGTCAAATTCACACTATCCTGAGCTTGCACTCCTAAGATAATAGGACCCAATATAGTATAGAGAAATATACACATATTGTGTGATGATACACATTCACATAGCGTGTCCCCGCATTGATAACAGCGGCAGCGCGCGCGAGGGGACGCTAGGTATTTAAAGCCTAAGTCCCACCCCTTCATGAACAGAGGAGTGGCTCACGGCCAATCGCGAGGGTCGGAACGAGCCCAGCCCTCGCAAAAGGAGACGCCCCCAGTGTAATAGATGTTCCGGCCACTGACGGAGCCGGAGGCGGAGGTCCGCCCACAGTCATGTGATCACAGCGCGGGTCACGTGAGTATGCGGGCGGGACACGCCCCCAAACTCCGAATCACATGATCGCAGGAGCCGAGTGGACCAGAGGACCGCCCAGACTGCGCCCCTGTGTGTGGTCATTGGTAAGCTGGGGGTGTAACAACAATACAAAAAATATAGGACCACTCCCCCCTATGATGAAACACGGATCAGGGGGACATAACGACAAATTATGAAAAGAAGGGTAAAAAGGGATGCTCGTCACCTAGCATCCTCGGTCGGGTCTGTAAAGAGCCTGGACCCATCAGAGACGGTGGGACAAGCAGAGAAACAAAGAGGTACTTGCGAGTGCAGAACCAATGTAAAAAGGAAAAGAAAAAGGGGGCCACGTACAGAAACGGCACCATAAGAAGAAAAGGAGACACATGTGGTGGGACAGGAATAGGAACATGTTCATGGGAGTACTAACGCCAGAAGTGCTTACCCATGAATGTTGGGGTGTATACAGTGGCAAACCCATCTGTCAGTGGAGATTACAGAAAACTGGTGAATGACAACTTCTCATTGAGACCATTGGGTTCTACCGTATTCAATGTGTAGATCCATCTGGTCTCTTTTTGTTGTATCAGTCTATCCCAATTACCTCCCCGTTTGGGGGGTCTGATTTTCTCTATCACCTGAAAACGTAAAAGTTTAGAATCGCCATTGTGGAATCTGGCGAAATGTCTTGCCACTGTGGTGTCCCTCCTGTTCCTAATATCACCCACGTGCTCCTGAATTCTTATCTTGACCTGACGGTACGTTTTGCCCACATAGTTCATAGGAGATATTTACTCCTAGCTTCTCGGCCACTCGAGCTGTCAAATTCACACTATCCTGAGCTAGCACTCCTAAGATGATTAGTCCCAACGCGTTTCCTGACTATCTAACATTCATCAGGGATCAGATGTGATATTAAGTAATATACACGTATTAGGTGATAGTACACATTCACATAGCGTGTCCCCGCATTGATAACAGCGGCAGCGCGCACGAGGGGACGCTAAGTATTTAAAGCCTGAGTCCCACCCCTTCGTGATCAGAGGAGTGGCTCGAGACCAATCACGAGGACCAGAACGGACCCAGCCCTCACCAAAAGAACCACCCCCAGTACCATCGATGTTCGAAGGGCCGCCTACAGTCACGTGATCGCAGGGTCCGAGCGTGCCGCAAGACTGCCCAGACCGTGCCCCTGTGTATGGCAATAGGTTGGCTGAAGGATGGTATAACGATACAACTATAGAGAGCCACTCTTCCCAATGATGAAACACGAATAAGGAGGAAATCACGACAAAATTATCAAAAGGGTAAAAAAGGATGCTCGTCACCTAGCATCCTCGGTCGGACCTGTAAAAAGCCTCGATCCATCAGAAAAGGTTGGACAAACAAGGAAGCAAAGAGGTAAGTAAGAGTGTAGAAACAGAGAATGAGAATGGAAGAATAAATAGGACTGAAGGATACAACGATGAGGGATTGTCCTTAAGTATTAAAAAGAATTAAAAAGAAGAAGGGCAACATACGGAAAGGTACCATAAAAAGGCAGAGGAACACACATATAGTGGTACAAAAGTAGGAGCATGTACATGGGGGTACTAATATCAAGACATTTGCCCAGAGTTATTGGAACATATAATGGTATATATAATGGTATACCCTTCTATCAGTACCGGTTAGAGAAAACTGGTGAATGACAGCTTCTCATTGAGGCCATTAGGTTCTACCGTATTCAAGGTGTAGATCCCGCTGGTCTCCGTATGTTGTATCAGCCTATCCCAGTTACCTCCCCGTTTGGGGGGTCTGATTCTCTCTATCACCTGAAAACGTAATAGTTTGGAATCGCCATTATGGAATCTGGCAAAATGTTTTGCCACTGTGCTATCCCTCATGTTCCTGATGTCACCGACGTGCTCCTCAATTCTTATCTTAACCTGACGGTACGTTTTGCCCACATAGTTCATAGGACAAGGGCAGGATAGTAAATACACTGCTCCCACTGTCCTGCAGTTGGTAGATTCCCTTATGGAGTATACAGCACCAGTGCTGGCACCCTGGAAACTGTTCCCCAGTAGAACCAGTGAGCAGACGTTACAGTTACCACACCTAAAGGTACCTGGACCCGTTAGGAGCCATGTTGGGGGGGACCGAGAGGGTTTGAGATGACTATGAACAGGCCTGTCTCTAAGGTTTTTCCCCCTCCGATAAGTGATTGAAGGGTGAGGTGACAGAAATTCAGTCAGGTCCAGTACTTGTGAAGGATCTGTTTGATAGCATCAGCGTTCGCATCGAAGGTTCCAATCAGTCGTATGGTATTGTCGGTCTCCCTAGTTTTAGGGTTCAAAAGATCTTCTCTTCTTGAGGAAAAGGCATGTTGAAAGGCCTTTTTGACTCTCTTTTTTGGAAATCCTCGCCGTGCAAACCTTTCACTCAGATCTTTAGCTTGTGACAGAAAATCCTCCATATGGCTACAATTACGGCGGATTCTGAGAAACTGTCCTTTAGGTATTCCTCTTTTAAGAGGAATAGGATGACAGCTGTCCCAGGACAGGAGGCTATTAGTAGCCGTTTCTTTTCTATGCACTTTGGTTTGCAGTAGCCCATCCGGAGTCTTAGAGATACGTAGATCCAAAAACGCAATAGAGCTTTCATGGATCTCGCTGGTGAACCTCAGACCAAGGTTGTTTTCATTCAGAGCCTGGACAAAGTCTGAGAAATCAGAAGGAGTAGATGACCAAAGAATCAAAATGTTGTCTATATAACGAAGCCAGATGGACAGATGACAGGTCCATCTGGCATATTCCTCTGAAAAGACTATTTGGTCCTCCCACCAGCCGAGGTATAAATTCTCGTAGCTGGGGGCCATTGGGTTCCCCATAGCGGTACCCCTCAGCTGGTGGAAGTGCTTATTACCGAACAGGAAGACATTTTTTTCCAGGATGAATCTAAGGAAGTCCACCACAAACCGATTGTGACTACAGAATCGGGTGCCTCTCATGCTCAGGAAGGCTTCCACCGCCTCACATCCCTTAGTGTGTGGGATGGAGGAGTAGAGAGCCTCCACATCCAAACTAACAAGATAGGTCTTCTCATCCAGGGTGATCCCTTCAAGTTGTTTCAGGACATCCATGGTGTCACGTACATATGAGGGGAGACTCGTCACGAACGGTCTAAGGATCTGGTCCACGTACACACTGATATTTTGGGTCAGGCTATTAATCCCCGAGAAGATCGGGCGTCCCTTCAGGGGAGGGTAGCCTTTGGGGAGGTAGCCTTCTTAGGTTGATTCCAGGTCAGGCCGAAGACACGGCTGCAATACTGGTGTCGATCTTTAGTCTTCTGTATGTTATCAAACCATCTGTGAGAGGGGTGGCTTTGCTACATATGCCCGATATCTGCTACATGCTGGGCTTGTGGTACTATTTAGTAGCCTAAACCCCCGCTGTCTTTTGGTTCTGGTCCCAGTCTAGGTCAGCCTAGATATGTGCTTGAGCTGGGGTCAGACTTTTTGATACTTTTTAGACACCTATTTTAGTGGTGGAGGCTGATATACCTCAACACATTCGTTCATTTATTTTAGTGTATATGTAATAAAAGCTAAATTTTATAGTTTTTGATACTCTCTTTCCCCCAATTTCA
>WNYA01002820.1:0-33712 GCA_019512145.1 Engystomops pustulosus | reverse complement strand
AATATTAAAACAACTAGATTTATTTAGTCTGGAAAAGAGACGACTACGAGGGCACATGATTAATTTATATAAATATATGAATGGTCCATACAAAAAATATGGTGGTAAGTTGTTTCAGATTAAATCAAATCAAAAGACGAGGGGGCACTGTCTCCGTTTGGAGAAATCAAGGTTTAATCACCAGAGGCGACAGGGATTTTTTTTACTATGAGAACTGTCAATCTGTGGAATAGCCTGCCTCAGGCGCTGGTCACAGCAGGGACAGTAGAGAGCTTCAAGAAGGGTCGAGATGCCTTTTTGCACCTAAATAACATTGATGGTTATGTTATATAGAATTGTTTCTCCTAAATCCCTTCCTCGTCCAATCCCTTCCCTTCCTTGGTTGAACTTGATGGGCAAATGTCTTTTTTTCAACCATATAAACTATGATATTATGAAATAATAAGTGTGATAAAAGACTGAAACAGATAATGCTTCAAGACGTAGGACATGAAGATCCATGGTGGAAATTACCAAAGTGTTGCACAACAAGAAAATGGCATACAAAAGTTCAGGGCTAATACAAGCAATCACTTTTATCCTAAAACTGAGCATCACATAACAAAAGTACATAGGTCATCGATGGATAGGGTTTTGTGAACAAAACTATAACAAGTAACGGGGACAGAGGAAGGGTACT
Organism: Engystomops pustulosus; assembly: GCA_019512145.1. Classification (NCBI taxonomy): domain Eukaryota; kingdom Metazoa; phylum Chordata; class Amphibia; order Anura; family Leptodactylidae; genus Engystomops; species Engystomops pustulosus. The sequence continues at coordinate 33,033 of WNYA01002820.1, read as the reverse complement.
AAATAAGGGATAAACTCAACAGACTGTCATATTAGGGAAAAGTATTAGCCCAATAGGACCGTCAGCAAGGGAAGGGGGTAGTAGCGATTTCAGGAGAAGGATGAGAATTCACGTGATTGTCTGAATGTCAGCCAAGGTCCACTGATAAGCGAGTGAGTTACTCCAGTATTACGAGAGTCAGCAGGGGGTTCTTCTAACCTGTGCAGGAGGGTTATTTCCCCAAACCATCTGGGAATGAGAACGCATGCTACAATCAACCCCATTAGGGAGCATTTGGCTTTAGATACTTCTATGGGAATTAAAGAGAGCAAAAGAACAGGGGGGCCATTATCAAGGAGTTAACCAGTCAAGTCAGTGATCTACACACTTGAGAGCAGAAGGGTTGTCATATAGGACAACCCCTGTCATGCTGCCTGGAGTGCAGTGGCAGTGCATTTGTCTGAGCAATTCGGGTACAGAGAGTGTAATCTGGTGGGCACCCAGTACCACCTGGAAATCATGAAATAGATTGATAATCCCCCAGATTACTCAATGTGTAGCAGATGCTGATGGAGACCGTCTATCGTAAAAGCCATCAATAGGTTTTTCCTGGAATCCCCCTTTTTAATTCCATTCACTATAATGACTCACACATATAAGTGATGTTGTGCATGTAGTGTATCACCAGGAGGCACCACAGACCTTTTATAGTAGAAACAGAAGTAAATTATCCATACAGTCCAAACATGATGCTAAAACCTCTCAAATAAGATTCTTGTTCACAGCCAAGCTGAAGGGCTTTGTGCCAATGGACATGTCTTGCTGAAAAATAACATATCGTAAAAGATAATTCAAGTCCTATTGCCTGGCGCTGTCTTCCTATGCCTTAAAAATGTACCATGAGGATATGTTTAATGTGTCTGCACACACAGACGCTTGATGTGCTGTACCGTTGTGTGTGGCACTTCAGGGCAGCCAAGAGGGCAGGTCCCTTAATTACATCCAATGTTGACATCAGTGATGTCTTATGAATCAGCTGCTGTAAGCCACTGAAAAGTTCTTCTCATGGTAGATGGGGAGCAGTGCTCTCTTTTATGCCATAGGACTAGATAGTCTTTCTTTATAGTATGTATGTCCCTAGAAATCCTAGGTACCAGATCAAACCACGCAATGCAGTACGATTATCTTTTTTCTCATCTACAGACTTTACATTGCCAATATAAATATAATAATGGGTGCTGAGAAGATACTACAGTCTAACTTAAGGCTGGTTGTGGGTAAAATTTAATTTTTTTTTTCCTGGAAAAAAAATGTTTGTGACTGTTTCATCCATCTTCCCCAGACTCCAGAAGCAAATGAAACTATGTATCTATGTGTTCTATCTATTGGATGTAACCTGACAGACCCTATAAAGTCCAATTATATGTATGGGGTTTATTGTGCTACTTTTACCTGTTAAAAATCACCAGGTCAACCAGAAAGGGGAGACGTCTTGAACCAACTCTTAGACTTTGGTCTCTCAGTTGGGGGACAGACTGCAATCCAGCCTCTTCATTCTGTGCAGTAATCATCCCATGTCAGCTCTCGTACATTGTAATAGCAGGATCAGACTACACAGGGTTCGTTTGTTGTCTATTACCATGGTTAGCAGATAAATGGCTTCAGTAGTTAAACTGAAAAGGGGTATTCCCACAAAGATAAGATTCTTAAATATACTTGGGATAACAAAATAACACATTCTCTAATTCACTGTTATTAACAAAAATACAGCATTTCACAGATATAATGCCAACCTATCTCAGTCCTGGTATACACAATTACGGTTGCCCCGGGATCCAACTGTTAATATTCTGACTTTAGGGTCAGGAGCACATATTGTTTTCCTGTCTGACGCTGCACTGAGCTCACACTCGCACACACAGACTTCCTGCCAGCAAATAGCATCTTGAGGAGAGTAAAGCTACAGGCATACAAGGTCTTTATCCAGGTCAGGAGGAGGGAGACGCAGCAGATCTGATAGTATATGTTGTGGCTGAGATTTAGCAAAGCAGAGAAAAGTGTGTTATATGGATTTTATCTCTGATCTGTCTCATCTCTCTTTCTATGTGGCAGATACTAGTAAATGAGAATCCCCGCCAACACAATTTTACACTGACCAGCCTAGAGAGTGATGGGACCTAAAACATCAGTAAAGTTGAGTAAAATTGTAAAGGGGTTAAAATTATCTTTATAGTGTAAACATCACTAGGGCATGGACATTTCAGAATTTTTTGAACTCTTTAAGAACTTTGTGAAAGCTAAATGAACACACATTGTGTGTTCTTTTTTCCCATGAAATAAAGAGTTCTCAATTTGAGTGTGGGTATGCACTAGCTGAGCAGACACTTCATGATTCCTCTGTGCTATGAGATGTTGTGTGCTGACAATGTGCTTAGATTATCAGGGTACAGGGTTTAGCTACACTTTAATTTTGCTTCCGAACATTCTACTAATATCTGACACAAAGAAAAAAAGAGATGAGACAGATCAGAGTCATGAGATGGATATAAGACCCCACGACAAACTCTGCGCTGCTGCCTCAACTGAACAACAACATAAGTGAACGCTGCTGTCACCCCCTCCCCCAGGATCAAGTCCCTATCTTGTTTGTAGTATTGCTGCTGTCGCCTCTCTGCTGTGAAAAGTGTATAAGCACGCTGCTGCTGGATCAGGAAGTGCCTGTCTTCTACCCCTTCCCCTGCTCCTGCAATGCTATAGGAATCTGCCGACCATAGTCAGGAGTTTAGGTTGGATCCAGGGACAACCAAATTGTGTCCACTAGGACTGATGGAGACAGGTTGGAATTATATCTGCGAATTTCTGTATTTCCAAAATGTCCTCCATGACGGCCCACTTAGAGGATGCCCCTTGACCTCTGTAGGGACAGGAAGCAGAGAGCTTAAAAGCCTCCCCCCCCCCCCCCGCATCCTCCCGCCAGTGTCTTCCTGTCCCTACAGAGGGCAGGCAAGAGAGGGTCTCTCTCTCCTCCAAGTGGGGGGGGGGGGGAGGGATGTTTTTTTCTGCCAAAAAAGGGCACTTACCTGGGGTTACACCGGCCTATTGCAGATCGTAGTTCCCCTCCAGCTATGGCTGATGAGGCAGACTTGGGCCTACTCCACCCTTCTGGTCACGTAAGTGGTGCTGTATGGCATGTTCTTATAGTATCTATGATACATATTGAACCCCAAGTTAGTTATTTTCCTCACCTTTCCCCCTTAGGATAAGGATCAAGTGTCTAAGGGGAAAGGCAAAGAGGACAGACCTAAAAGTTCTGAGAAACCCAGCAAGTCCGACCGTTCTATGAAGAGTAGGACCTCTGCTAGGAAATGTAATATGTGTCTCCAGGTTTTGCCCGAATCATACCCAAAACCCATATGCAGGCTCTGTATTGACGAATTTATGCGGGGGGAGAAAGTATCATTCATGGATGAGTTAAAATCCTTTATTGAAGATAAAGTGGTAGCATCAGTGGCGTCAGCGACACAAAAAGATCCTCCTCCTAAAAAACCTAGACTGGCGGATATCTCTTCTTCTGATGAAGAAAACTATGATTCAGAGTGGTCCGTCCTGTTCCCTTGCGGATACTAAGGAGCAAGATTCCCAGGACATTAGTCAGAGATTGGATTCTCGTCACCTGTTTCAAATAGATGATCTGGATAACCTCTTGAAGGCGATCCGTGAGACGCTAAATATTGAAGAGGAAGTTCCCTGTATGTCTCGGGAGGACGAATTGTTCGGGGGCCTAAGGGCTAAAAAACAATGCGTCTTCCCGGTTAACGAAACCTTGAAAGGGTTAATCACGGAGGAATGGAAGGACCCAGAAAAGAAGATCCTAATTTCTAAAAGCTTTAAGAGACGCCTCGTCTTCGATCATAAAGTCTCTAAGGTTTGGGACTCTGTCCCGAAAGTAGATGTGCAGGTGACAAAAGTGGTCAAAAAAACAGACCTTCCCTTTGAGAACTCCGCACAGCTCAGGGATCCCATGGACCGAAAGTCCGACGCTCTTCTTAAAAAAGCCTGGGAGACGTCGATGTTTAGTTTAAAATCCAACATAACGGCTACATCTGTTGCGAGGACCCTCTACTTCTGGCTGAATGAACTGGAATCGCATATTAGAGAAGGTACTCCCAGAGCATCTCTACTGGACAGCATTCCACTTTTAAGATCTGCCACGGCATTCTTGATGCTTCCTCCCTGGTCCCTGCGGATCCGGCATCCGTCCTTCACCCACGGCCGACTTCGGGCTCACGCGAGGACGCGCGGCGCCTGGGGGAGGTTCCGTTCCCAGGCGTCCTTTGCGCTCCGTGACGACTTCCGGCCGCGACCGGAAGTGGGGTCGCAGCGTCACGGAAACCACCAGCAACAGCAGATTGCCACCTGCATGGGGGATGGGCTCCCCGATAAGGTATTTAAAACACCCGGTTGTCTGTTTCGGCGTCCGTTTGTGATTATACAGCGTGCTGTTGGTTGGTTGCCGTCCCAGACTTTTTTGTTATGGCTGATGAGGCAGACTTGGGCCTACTCCACCCTCCTGGTCATGTAAGTGGTGCTGTATGGCATGTTCTCATAGTATCTATGATACATAGTGAACCCCAAGTTAGTAACTTTTCCTCACCTTCCCCCCTTAGGATAAGGATCAAGGGTCTAAGGGGAAAGGCAAAGAGGACAGACCCGAAAGGTCTGAGAAATCCAGCAAGTCCGACCGTACTATGAAGAGTAGGACCTCTGCTAGGAAATGTAATATGTGTCTCCAGGTTATGCCCGAATCATACACAAAACCTATATGCAGGCCCTGTATTGATGAATTTATGCGGGGTGAAAAAGCATCATTTATGGATGAGCTAAAATCCTTTATTGAAGATAAGGTGGTAGCATCAGTGGCGTCAGCGACACAAAAAGATCCCCCTCCTAAAAAACCTAGACTGGCGGATATCTCTTCTTCTGATGAAGAAAACTATGACTCTGAGGGTCCGTCCTGTTCCCTAGTGGATACTGAGGAGCAAGATTCCCAGGACATTAGTCAGAAATTGGATTCCCGTCACCTGTTTCAGATAGAAGATCTGGATAACCTCTTGAAGGCGATCCGTGAGACACTTAACATTGAAGAGGAGGTTCCCTGTATGTCTAGGGAAGACGAATTGTTCGGGGGCCTAAGGGCTAAGAAACAACGCGTCTTTCCTGTTAACGAAACCTTGAAGGGGTTAATCACGGAGGAATGGAAGGACCCAGAAAAAAAGATCCTAACTTCCAAAAGCTTTAAGAGACGCCTTGTCTTCGATCAGGAGGTCTCTAGGGTTTGGGACTCAGTCCCGAAGGTAGACGTGCAGGTGACGAAGGTGGTCAAAAAAACAGATCTTCCCTTTGAGGATTCGGCACAACTCAGGGATCCCATGGACCGGAAGTCCAACGCTCTTCTGAAAAAAGCCTGGGAGACATCGATGTTTAGTTTAAAATCCAACATATCTGCTACATCCGTTGCCAGGACCCTCTACTTCTGGCTGAATGAACTGGAATCACATATTAGAGAAGGTACTCCCAGAGCATCTCTACTGGACAGCATTCCACTTTTACGATCTGCCACGGCGTTCTTGGCGGACGCCTCCGCCGAAGGTGTTCGCTTCGCTGCAAAAGAAGGGGCTTTAACAAATGCAGCAAGAAGAGCCTTATGGCTCAAACAGTGGGGCGGCGATATACGCTCGAAGTCCAAACTCTGCAGTATACCATTCACAGGTGATTTCGTCTTCGGCCCAGAGTTGGACGCCATCTTAGAAAAAGCCTCTGACAAGAAGAAGGGGTTTCCTGAAAACAGAGCATCTTCCAGGAAACCTTCCTTTCGCCCCTTCAAGAACCCTAAAGATTCCTTTCGTGGGAAAGGTAAACAGGGGCGCTGGAGCTACCCTAAGGGAGGCAGAGGTAGGGGGTTCCTGTTCTCTAATCCTCCAGACAACTCGGGGGGAAAGAAGCAGTGACGCCAGAGTGGGGGGGCGTCTCCTACAATTCACCACTCAATGGACAGCTATTACTTCAAACCCTTGGGTCTTGAATATTGTCAGGTCTGGTTACAGAATAGAATTCAGCACCTACCCCCCTTCAAGATTTATTTCACCATCCCCCTCTACCTCTTCTTCTACCCATTCTCTTATCTGGCAGGAAGTTTCATCCCTCATTCATTCGGGAGTGGTGGTTCTTGTTCCTCAAGACCAAGAAAGGACGGGCTTCTACTCTCCACTGTTCCTGGTCAAGAAACCCAATGGATCGAATCGGCTGATCATAAATTTGAAATCCCTAAACAGCTTCATCACCTACAGGCGATTTCACATGGAATCGGTAAGATCCGCTACTCAGCTTATATATACCGACCACTATATGTGCACGATAGACCTTCGGGACGCCTACTACCACGTTCCAATTCACTACTCTTCTCAAAGATTCCTCAGTAAATCAGGAAATTTTCTGCCAGTTGACAGATCTTTGGGGCACTCCGAGAATCGACCTTTTCGCCACAAGAGAGAACTCATTGTGTCATCTATACTTCTCTCTGGAGGCAAGGGAGCCGAAGGATCGACTAGACGCCTTCAGTCACCCATGGATCGAACCTCTCTCCTACGCCTTTCCCCCTATGCCCTTGGTCGCAAGGGTCCTCAGGAAGATCCTTATGGACCAGGCAAGGGTAATACTCATCTGCCCGAACTGGCCAAAAAAGAAAACAATCCAACATTCTGCCTGACACAGCTCGTTTGATAAGGGGACCATGTATGGAGGCAGCTATATGGACGACTTTTGGAGGCAGCAATGGCGATGACGTGTGGAGGTAGCAATGGAGACAACGTGTGGAGGCAGCTAAAAAGACGACCTCTGGAGGCTGCTATGGAGACAATTTAATTTGGATAGTGCCTGTATGTGTGCTCGATCGAGCATCAAGCTCGGACGAGTATGTTCGCTCATCTCTAATCTTGAATAGTTGTTGTAGGGTGGATTAAAAAATCATCTAATTTAAGACCCTGACAATAAATATGGCTTTTATTCATGCATCAGAGAGGATATGTTGGGTGGAGGGCCTCAAGCAAAATCACATGACCATGATAGTGGGCCAATAACCTTTATTGGCAGCGGACCTATAGGGCCAAAGGAGTACCGGTAACTGGCGATGGGTTGGTTAAAATTGTACCCGCTGCACCCACTCAAGTGACACTACTAGTGATCAGCTGAGATTATTGTATTTGTCATATACAAGTTTATAATTGATCCAGGTTAATTTTTGCATTAAAGCTGTACAACAGTTATCCCTCACTGATTGGCTGGCTACCTGGGAGCCATCAAAAAATCTCTAAAAACAACATTGAGATGCAGAAGTTTGTACGAGACACGTTCACCAGAAAGGAGGAAGAACTGGATATTAACAATCAGAGGAACCTCATTGATGCCTTCCTCGCGAAACAACAAGAGGTGTAGTATAAGTTGTTCAAAGGAGGGCGGGGGGCTACCATATTATGATGGATATAAAATGAGAAAAATAATGTAAATAGTTTAATCATTATTTAGTTGCTTCCATCCTTTTTTTCAACCCTTTAAAATATTTATCATCATTATTTATTATTCTGTACTGATTTTCGCTTTTCTTATGTAGGGAAAGCCAGAATCTAAATTATATTTTACCCATAAAAACCTGGGCAAACTGGTCAGCAATCTATTTGCTGCTGGAATGGAGACCACCTCAACTACTCTGCGATGGGGTCTATTGTTAATGATGAAATATCCTGACATCCAGAGTAAGTAATCATGTAGGACCAACAGCTAAATACATGAAAAAAAGTTTGTGGTGTTGTTATATGAAGTTAGGAGGGGCATAACTTGATGGGGGGGGGGTCACACCCATGCTAAGGAGCATTAGAATGCCCATAAGTTAATCTCTTTTTCTTTTATACAAAGGGCCCTGGACTATTAACAATATATTATAATTAAAGGATAGCCTAAAGGGGCTCCAGGCTCTATTGACGCCTATGGAGCCCTGCAGGCTCATTTGCATGCCGTCCTTCATCATGGTGATAGATTCCCTTTTAAGGGACTTGGTACAATGTATGGCCTTTTAATAATTTCTTGATGTTCATTAGTATGGAAACATAAGGGAAATTAGACTTTTAAATTTAAAAATTGACAAGTTTTTATTTTGTGGTACAATAATGGGCACTACAGACACCCCTCAATACAATTGCTTATTGTAATTCATTTAATAGTTGTAATTTTGTTTTATTTTGTTAACAAAATATTTTTATTTCTAAGAAAAATGTATTTCTTTTACCTAACAGAAAAAGTGCAAGATGAGATTGAAAATGTTATAGGTTTTGCTCAACCACAAGTTGAACACAGGAAGGAAATGCCGTATACTGATGCCGTCATTCATGAAATTCAAAGATTTGGAGACATTGTACCTGGAAGTGTCCCACATGCAACCACAAAAGATATTACTTTCAGAGACTATTTTCTTCCAAAAGTGAGCAGATACAATAATTATACATACACATGACCATTGCACTTCCTAGGTGTCTCATCATATAACAGCAAATCCTAGCGGAGGACACTCAGCCAATCAGGCAATGGCCTCTCCTAATGTTTCGTTTGGTGTCAGGAGATACTCAAAGTGCATTGCAGAAGTTAAGGGTCAGACAGTAGGTGTTCTCCTTAAGGAGAGATTGCCAATTAAGCTCACCTTAAAGACGTGTGGAGACTTAAAGCCATAGATGCTCCACTAGGGAATTCTGGGAAGAATGCAAATAAGTTTTCCAAGGTGTTAAATGGAAACTCCTTGGAAAACTTATTTGTATTCTTTCCAGTAGTAAAAGGAGCATTGCTACCAGAGCAAGGGAGTGGGACAACAAACCCTATTTGTCATAAAGTAACTTGACCCCTTTTAATTTTGTCACGGGTTACATTATAATGAGGTAACATGCATATATGTATATTCACATTTGTCCCCTCCCCAGGGCACGATTGTCGTCCTATTGCTGCACTCCGCTCTGAGAGATAAAGATTACTTTGAGAAACCAGAAGACTTTTATCCTGGACATTTTCTTGATTCAAATGGAAAGTTTAAGAAGAATGAAGCTTTCATCCCCTTCTCATTAGGTAACCATAATATCCCCCCTTCATACTGAACAGTGAGTTTATATAGTTGCAGGCCTAAACTTTCCGTTTGGATGCGCGAAAGGCAACTGGGACATATACTCAGATATGCTCCAAAACAGTCAGTCCAGTATATTAATGCAACTAGCCATGGCTTTGATTGGCCAGGGGTGTCTCCTTGGCCAATCACAGCCATGGATTCTAGGTAGGGATGTTAAATCAAAGGATCGGCTGTTTGGCAGCCAATCTGGCAATATGTCTGGGTTGCATGGGGTTCACCGGAAAGTGAAAGTTTGGGTTTGCAAATCTCTAAGGCTACATTCACACTGCCGTTGCCCGCCCGTACCGTACTGGGCAACGGCAGTGCACGGGGAGAGGAGGAGGAGGTGAGCACAGCTCACCCCGCCCCTCTCCATAGCAATACATGGCGCACGGCGCCGTATTACGGGAAAAGATCGGACAGGTCCTATCTTTTTCCCGGGTATGGAGCGGTACGGTGCCCCACGTGTGCTGCACCGTACCGCTCCCGTAGGCCCCATGCACCCATTGCCGTCTATGGAGGACGTATATACGTCTTCCTTACGGTCGTGTGAATGTAGCCTAATAGTTAACTGTACAGTACTAAACCTCAAATCTTGCCCTGATCACCTTCAACTTTGTTTTTCATTTTTCCAATATGTTTAAAGCAGCATTAGTAGTTTTAATTAATTAGTCTCTAAATCAAGAATTTAAAAAATGTGACATAGTAGTGACCATGTCTGTCCTGCAGTTCCTGCCTTCTTTAACAGGACACACAATAACAACTTTCTGCTGGTGGGTGAGGAATGAAAGTTTACTAGTACTACTATTACTAGGTGACAGAAAGGACAGTGAACTCTAAAACTCCAGCCCCCCAACAGCCCTGCCTGCTTGCCTCTGTATATCTGAGGTGATATGGGACAACCACCAAGACAGTATTTCTTACACCAAAATGTAGGCAAATAATCAGACAGACAAACATATAACACAAAGGGGAGGTTGATAATCCGGGTCACAACTGAGATGGCATATAAAGTACACAATCAAATACACAGGACAATAGTCTAGGGACGTAAGGCAAATATTAAAACACCAGAAGTACAAACAAATGGCAAGCAAAGCACAGTCAAGAAGATGGAAAGACAAACTTAAAATTCGTATTGGAGGTAAGTACACACAGGGTTTTTATCAGGGTATGACCATGTGCAAGGGGCAGGGCTCTGAAAGGGTGAGAGTCAGCAGTCCAGTAAATAGAGCACTGTTCAGACTGAAAAACACTAGATAGAATCCAGCATCTTCTCAGCCTAACAGTACGAAATGTAGACTGACACAGATGTTACAAGAATATCATATGTTTGCATGTGAGTTAAAAAAAAATAAGATATGATAAGAAAAATATGCGGCTTCTAAAAACAATTTTGAGTTGGACTCTGGGCGATTGCATGCTGTGTAATTTAATATTCAAGTCCGCTGGTGATTTTCTGGTTTCTGTCCTGTGATCACAGCAGCATCAGTCGTCTCAATAAAGTTTGAGAAGCAGAATGGTCATAATTTTACACTTTTAAATGTCTGTCTGTTTTATCAAGGTAAAAGAAGTTGTGCCGGAGAAAACTTGGCAAAAATGGAAATTTTCCTGTTCTTCACGACCCTTCTACAGAACTTCACATTCCAGGCCCCACCAGGAGCAAAGCTGGAGCTCACCCCTGCCATAGGATTTACCAATGCCCCATTACCCCATGAAATCTGTGCCATCCCTCGTAGATGAACCTACAACCAGTTTAAATTAAACTGGTACTTTCAAGAACCTCCCATCAAAGGAAACGTAGACAAAGATTAAAAATCTGCATTGGAGGTTATACTGCCGATTCTGGAGTCGTGGATTAATGTTCCATTCTTTGAAATTGACACTGAAAACAGAAGAACAGTGGAATTTTTTTTATAGGCAATTGATTGCAGTTCTTGTAACATTTTCAGAAGGTCAATGGGATACATAGCATGTGTAATCTTATATTAAATGGGTTGTCCGGAATTATTTTTGGATTATTTGCAGAAACTGGTCAAAAAATAACAAAAAATTGTACTTCCCTCTATCCTTTTCTGCAGCACAGACTTTCCAGCCAACACTGGTCTTTGTATCCACTGGTCTTTGTATCCACTGGTCTTTGTATAAGTATTCGTCCGAGCAACGAGCAGTTTCGAGTACGCTAATGCTCGAACGAACATCAAGCTCGGACGAGTATGTTCGCTCATCTCTAGTAAGGACGCTTCTTCCACGAGCCCTAGGTGCTGGTGTTTCCCGGATGTGGGGGGACAGACAAGCCCCAATGAAGTGCTCGGGACTGGCATAGTGCAAACAAAGGTTTCCTTGACAACGGGCTCTGTCCACTGCAGACGGTGCAGGCGGAGACTGGAGTGGGAAAGCGGAGCAAAACAAGGTAGACGTGGACATAGGACTTGCTCGTGGTGCAACTCTTCAGCACGCTCCATGAACCGTATGTCTGTCCGAGTGGCCAGGGTGATGAGACCACTCAGCGTAGCTGGCAGGTCACGGGCGCCAAATGCGTCTTTGACCTGAGAAAACAGTCCCTTTTTGAAAGATGCTGACAGGGCTGCATCGTTCCAGGAAAGCACTGAAGCCAGGGTGCAGAACTTGATGCCATATTTGCCCACAGATGAATCCCCTTGGCGAAGGTTCAAGCCGTTTCAGCTGAGGAGGTTCTGGCAGGTTCCTCGAACACGGACCGGAATTCAGCCTAGAATGCAGTATTGGTAGCTGTGATTGGATCTCCTCTGTCCCATAGAGGGGTTCAGGCCAGGGCTTTCACGGAGAGGAGACTGACGATGAATGCCACCTTGAAGTATTTAGTGACAAACTGGGGTGGCATCAGTTCTATATGTGTAATGAAGTCCCTGCACAGCTTGGGGTTACCATCATACTTATCAGGCAACAAGAGTTCTGCCGCCGGTAGACAATTTGGAGTGACTGAAGAAGTCGCAGGAACTGCCGCTGCAGTATTCACTGGAGCCAGCGCCAATCAGTGGTGCGCTGGCCCTTTGAATTTTTGAGTGCCGGCGTGAGTGGGGAGTGGGGATACGCGCGCAGCTGAGCCTGGACGTGTGCCGGAGAGGTAAGTGAGGGCTTGGGGGGGCTCCTCGCCATGAGCGGGTAACGGGTGTGCCCGCGATCGGTGACATGGATGGTGGGGGAACCCATGACAGACACTCAGTGTCAGAGAAAGTCAAAAACCATTGGAGACAGTCGGAGAGAGAGACAGTAGGAGACAGTTGGAGACATCTGGAGACAGTCAGAGATAGAGACAGGCAGATACAATCAGAGATAGTCAGAGACCATCAGAGATAGACAGAGGCAGTCAGAGACAGAGACAGTCAAATACAAAAGGACAGATACAGTGACAGTCAGAAACAGTGACAGACAAAGACAAAGACAACGAGAGACAGAGACAGTCAGAAAGAGATAATCGAAGAAAGAACCCATTGTATTTGTTATAGCAGTTATTTACTATCCTACGCAACAACATGGATATACAAATATATTATTCATGATGAACAGTTTGGTTGAATTATGAGTTAATGCTTACAGTGGTGAGCTGACGTCACCGAGGGGATGGAATTCGTCTTGTGGGCTGTCATTTTCCAGCTGCAGACATTTTTTTTATTTGAATCATAGCCTTTGGATCATGTGATAACTAGAGATGAGCTTAGCTTGATGCTCGTTCGACGTTCGAGTATTAGAGTACTCGCAACGGCTCGTTGCTCGGACGAGCATTTCCCCTGCTCAAGATCGAGCATTTAATTAAAAAAACACAGTGAACAACAGTGAAGGATAGAATAAAAACAGTGAACACAGGATCATTTAAAGGACACCTGTCATCGGGTCTCTGCCACTAGTCCTGTCACCTCTACCAGTTGGAGCAGCTCACAAGGATCCCATCCCAGCCTTTATCTAGTTATTTCATACATTAATCATTTTAAAATCATCCATTCTTTATTATGTAAATGAGGCTGGTCACATGGTCAGAGGCAGTGATGTCACCCCTGTTCCCCCTCCCCTCTCCTCCCCCTGCTCATGTCTGTGTGTAATGTATAGTAAAGCATTGCTAGTGTCTGTGCTGCATCTGCTGACATGCTGCATCCTCCTAATACACAGAGACACACAGACATCAGCTACACAAGTACCTGACATGTTCTGCTATAACATGGCTGCCTGGAGCTGTTGTATCTCCCCTATACACACACACATGCACACACAGGCTGCAGGGGGCGTGGCCACCAGCAAGCACATGGAGCAACCATCACATCATTATACAGCCTCACATCATTACACAGGCTGTCAGTCAAGCACTAGGGGTGTGGCTGCGTCTCCCACTCATGAATAATCTGGACAGCTTGAATATGCTAATGACTCATTGGACATTTCACAGGTCATTTGCATACAGCTTTAGGACCTCTTTGCTTAAGTTTACAGGCATGTAGAGGGACAATGAAGGGATAGAGGCAATGCTCTCTAATGGCCGTTTATGAAAATATATTTAGTTTAGGGGGGTATTTTGCATGACGGGTTCTCTTTAAGTGAAAAACACAGTGAAGAATAGATTACAGATGTTCGGCACATCTGCTTACTTGTTGGAAGATACGCGCGGAACGGTGCAAACAAAATAGTATGTGAAGAACAATATTTATGTGTGAAGGACACATTGAAGAACACGGTGAGCAGGACAGAGACATCGGGGAGCAGGACAGAGACATCGGGGAGCACATACTGAACAGTGAGTTTATATAGTTGCAGGCCTAAACTTTCCGTTCGGATGCGCCAAAGGCAACTGGGACGTATACTCAGATTGGCTCCCAAACAGTCAGTCCAGTATATTAATGCAACTAGCCATGGCTTTGATTGGCCAGGGGTGTCCCCTTGGCAATCACAGCCATGGATTCTAGGTAGGGGTGTTAAATCAATGGATCGGCTATTTGGCAGCCAATCTGGCAATATGTCCGGGTTGCATGGGGTTCACCCGAACTGAAAGTTTGGATTTGCAAATCTCTAATAGTTAACTGTACAGTACTAGACCTCAAATCTTGCCCTGATCACCTTCAATTTTGTTTTTCATTTTTGGTTTCCAATATGATCACAGCAGCATCAGTAGTTTTAATTAATTAGTCTCTAAATCAAGAATTTAAAAAATGTGACATAGTAGTGACCATGTCTGTGCTGCAGTTCCATGCCTTCTTTAACAGGACACGCAATAACAACTTTCTGCTGGTGGGTGAGGAATGAAAGTTTACTAGTACTACTATCACTAGGTGACAGAAAGGGCAGTGAACTCTAAAACTCCAGCCCCCCAACAGCCCCGCCTGCTTGCCTCTGTATATTTGAGGTGATATGGGACAACCGCAAAGACAGTATTTCCTACACCAAAATGTAGGCAATTAATCGGGCTTACAAACGTATAACACAAAGGGGAGGTTGACAATCCGGGTCACAACTGAGATGGCATATAAAGTACACAATCAAATACACAGGAGAATAGTCAAGGAACGTAAGCCAAATATTAAAACACCAAAAGTACAAGCAAAGCACAGTCAAGAAGAAGGAAAGACAAACTTAAAATTCGTAATGGAGGTAAGAACACACAGGGTTTTTTTTATCAGGATATGACCATGTGAGAGGGGCAGGGCTCTGAAAGGGTGAGAACCGTAACCCTTGCTGGCTCAGCAAGGATTGCAGAGTCAGCAGTCCAGCAAATAGAGCACTGTTCAGACAAGTATCCACTGGTCTTTGTATCCACTGGTCTTTGTATCCACTGGTCTTGGTCTCCAGCCAACACTGGTCTTTGTTGTGTTTGGCTGTTGACAGCCAAACACAACGGAGGCCAATGATTGGCTGCATTGCTGGGTGCTGTTTGTATGACATCACTGTTGAAGATTCTGGTGATAGAAGACACTAGGTTGGATCGGGGGTTAATGGGGAGAAGCTATTTTGTTGCTTTAGACCAGCACCTGCTGATTAATCAGAATTAATTAAAATTAATCATCCCTTTAAAACAATGATGACTTAAAGGATATCTACCATCCGATATACTGATAGTAGACTCCTATAACTGGCCTTCCATTACATAACGTTACATTCCAGAATGATGACATTCTTGAAAAATTGTTATATATAATATGGAAATGAGCGAGAGGAACTTGGGTTTATGTCACGTGAGCAGCTCCTGGCTTCATGGGCGGATAATTTGTTCACGCTCCGTGTATTTTCATTTTAGATGGGTCCCAAGTATCGCTCAGACTGCTGGAGATATGAGCTGGCAGCCTGCAAGTCTTGCGCATGCGCTCTGAGACTTTCCTTGCGTAACCATACTCCTTTTCGAGTCAGCTACAAGCCAGGAAAGTCTCCTCAAAATTCAGACTGCTGACTGACGTCACCGGCAGTTTTATAGATGCAAGGGCAGGACCCGGATAAAATTTAAATAATGGGGGCTTTAATAAATTGGCAGCTTCTGGAGCTAGGAGGTGCTCAGGTAATATAAGCCAGAGTAGATGTGGCTCATTTGCATATTCTATACAATGCTATGTTCAAGAATGGCGCCTTTTCTGGGATGTGATAAAACAGTTTAATGCACAAAAGAAGACGACCAGGAGAGTTATAGGAGTCATCTAGGATGTCCTTTAAAGTGGTTGTGTCATAGGGGCTACCTATTAGTCTGGAAACCAACCCTTTTAGATTACCATATTTTCTTAGCGTTGATTATTTTGTATGGAAGAAATATGTATAAATGTGATTTATTGATGAAAGCAAATTTTTCATTTCTTTTTTTTACAAATGGATACTGGGTCCGAGTGTTTCTCTCGGGATGGGAGGAAAGGAACAGGGGAGACAAAAAGCGCAAAAAAGACTCAAGTGTTTCCCCAATGGAGCAATAAAGAAATGCTGGAATGTAACTCTCACCTGGTTTGTGCGGGAGTCAAAGCGTGACGATGAGCACCTCTGTTGTTGAGGATATCTGGATGTATTTGGGCATCGGCAAAGCTGACAGCCACGAGAATGTATGATGGTCCGTTCTCCCAGGAAGATGGACCAACAAGCAGACGAAGAAGATGCACGTGGAATGGAGAATCTCGTTTGTCACGGCGCTGCTTTGCTAGAAGTCACTCGTATACTCACAGTGAGTACTTTAAAAACGTATTTTATTAAGACACTACGCGTTTCGGTCCCGGTCTGGGACCTTCCTCAGGTGTAAAATACATCTATTCTTGGATGTGTTTGCATCCAGACATATATACAATAAAAGACTGACGTCAGAGTGACGTTTAGCGGAAATGACATCGCGAGTCTACACTCACAATTTCTAAAATAAGCATAAATGTATAAAAATATATAATTATATATAAAAGAACATAGAGATACACATTAAAATATATGAAGTCTATGTTGATATGTGAAATGTTTTTATTTGTTTTTATTTTTGGAATAGCGGTCATGTGGTATTAGAGTGACATGTGTTCTCGACGATTTGTTTATAGTAACTAAGCAACTGCCGGAAGTTGTTGGTTTTACGTGATTCCATGTCTACCTAGCTGTATCGGGCTCTTATGGGCTCTTGTTGACCGTGGGGGGTTATCACATTGCTCTATTACGGGGTATGTATAAAAAGTATGCTATTAAACGAATTCTATTACTTCGTTTAAACCATCGGGCAGAGGAAGGTCCCAGACCGGGACCGAAACGCGTAGTGTTTTAATTCTGGGTAATTGCATGCTGGGTAATTTAATATTCAGGTTTCTGTCCTGTGGTTTCTGTCTTGTGATCACAGCAGCCTCTGCGGTTTGAGAAGTAGGATTGGCACAATTTTACACTTTTTTTAATTGTCTGTTTGTTTTATCCAGGTAAAAGAAGTTGTGCTGGAGAAAACTTGGCAAAAATGGAAATTTTCCTGTTCTTCACGACCCTTCTACAGAACTTCACGTTCCAGGCCCCACCAGGAGCAAAGCTGGACCTCTCCCCTGCTATCGGGTTTACCAATGCCCCATTACCCCATGAAATCTGTGCCATCCCTCGTAGATGAACCTACGACCAGTTTAAATTAAACTAGTACTTTAAAGAACCTCCCATCGAAGGAAACGTAGACAAAGATTAAAAATCTGCATTGGAGGTTATACTGCCGATTCTGGAGTTGTGGATTAATGTTCCATTCTTTGAAATTGACACTGAAAACAGAAGAACAGTGGATTTTTTTTTTATAGCCAATTGGTTGCAGTTCTTGTAACCTTTTCAGAAGGTCAATGGGATACATAGCGCCAGTGTAAGCTTATATTAAATGGGTTGTCCGGAATTATTTTTGGATTATTTGCAGGAACTGGTCTAAAATAACAAAAGATTGTACTTCCCTCTCTCCTTTTCTGCAGCACAGACTTTTCAGCCAACACTGGTCTTTGTATCCACTGGTCTTGGTCTCGAGCCAACACTGGTCTTTGTATCCACTGGTCTTGGTCTCCAGCCAGCACTGGTCTTTGTATCCACTGGTCTTGGTCTCCAGCCAGCACTGGTCTTTGTATCCACTGGTCTTGGTCTCCAGCCAACACTGGTCTTTGTATCCACTGGTCTTGGTCTCCAGCCAACACTGGTCTTTGTATCCACTGGTCTTGGTCTCCAGCCAACACTGGAGTAGACTAGGAGTAGACTCCTATAACTCGCCTTCCATTACATAACATTACATTCCAGAATGACGACATTCTTGAAAATTTTTTATATATAATTTGGAAATGAGCGAGAGGAACTTGGGTTTATGTCACGTGAGCAGCTCCTGGCTTCATGGGCGGATAATTTGTTCACGCTCTGTGTATTTTAATTTTAGCTGGGTCCCAAGTATCGCTCAGACTGCTGGAGACATGAGCTGGCAGTCTGCAAGTCTTGCGCATGCGCTCTGAGACTTTCCTTGCGTAACCACACTCCTTTTCGAGTCAGCTACAAGCCAGGAAAGTCTCCTCGAAATTCAGACTGCCGACTGACGTCACCGGCAGTTTTATAGATGCAAGGACCCGGCTAAAATTTAAATAATGGGGGCTTTAATAAATTGTCAGCCTATGGAGCTAGGAGGTGCTCAGGTATCAGGTAATGTAAGCCAGAGTTGCTGTGGCTCATTTGCATATTTTATACAATGCTATGTTCAAGAATGGCGCTTTTCTGGGATGTAATAAAACAGTTTAATGCACAAAAGAAGACGACCAGGAGAGTTATAGGAGTCATCAAGGATGTCCTTTAAAGTGGTTGTGTCATAGGGGCTACCTATTACTCTGGAAACAAACCCTTACCGTAATTTCTTAGCGTTGATTATTTTGTATGGAAGAAATTATGTAGCAACGTGATTATTGATGAAAGCAAATTTTTCATTTCTTTTTTTTAGTAATTCAATAATGTATTGTAATTTAGATAAAATGTTGTTACTACACTGCTCAAAAAATAAAGGGAACACTTAAAACACAATATCACTCCAAGTAAGGGCTCTTTCACATTGGAGTGTGCCCTTATTTTTTGAGCAGTGGTATAACAACATTTGTATTATCTAAATTACAATACCATCTTGAATTTACTAAAACCAAGCAATGGAAAAGTTTGCTTTCAGCTCATAATTCAGTTGCTACCATATTTTTCCCTTACAAATATCAATACGTCTGAGAATAGGTAAGGGTTTGTTTCCAGAGTATCAGGTGAGCCCCTCATGGACACACCACTTTAAAGGACATTCTTGATGACTCCTATAACTCTCCTGGTCGCTGGTCTTCTCATTTTTGCATTAAACTGTTTCTTTACATCCCAGAAAAGCGCCATTTCTTGAAGCTAGCCATTGTAATAACTATCAAATGAGCCACGCAACTCTCGGCTTCCATTACCTGATACCTGAGCACCTCCTATTCTCAAGTGTGACAATTCTTAAAGCCCCCCTGTATTTAACAATTTAGCCGGGTCCTTGCAGTCCTAAACATGCCGGTGCGTCCAGTCGGCGGACTTGAGATTCGCACTTCCTGGCTTGTAGCCGACTCGTAACGGATGGTGTGTTCCCCAGGAAAGTCTCAGAGCGCATGCGCGACTTGCCAGACTGCCAGCTCTTCCTCCAGAGGTCTGAACGACTGGGACCCCCACTAAACTAAAATACACGGGCGTAACACACTAACCCGCCTGCAAAGCCGGGAGGAGCGCTCACGTGCCAGAAACCCAAGTTCCTTCGCTCACTTTCCAATTATATTCGTACAAATTTTCCAGGTGTCCTCTCGGGATGTCGGTCTAGTTAATGGCAAGGCGCGTTATGGAGTTCTAGTATCAGGATTTGGCTGGGTAGATATCCTTTCCCGTCTCATTGGTTTTTAAAAGGCTGTATGTTGTTGATTCAATTGATTGAATTGTAATTCGATTATTACAGAGGTGCTGGTCTAAAACAACACAAATAGCTTCCCCCCATTCACCCGGTCTCAACCTAGCTGTCTTTATCCACCCTTCTCACAGCCAACCACAACCAGCACCGTGCTGGGTGGAGCCAGCACCGTGGGCCAACAGCACCCAGTGGGTACCAGCGACCAGTGTATCACCAAGCCCGTGGATACCATACCAGATCAAGCCCGTGATCCCAGACCATGGATACAAAGTACCAGTGGATACCAAAACCAGTGGCTACACAGACCGTGGATCACAAAGACCCCCAGTGGATACCCAAGACCAGAGTGGATCACCAACTGGATCCGCGTGGTCAAACCGACCATGGATACGACAGGGACCCCCCAGTGGACTAACAGAGTAGGCGACCACGACCTGGATCCAGACAGTGGGATACAAGACCAGTGGACCAAAGCCAGTGGATAAAGCCATGGATACAAGACCAGCTGGTACAAGACAGTGTTGGCTGGGGAAAGTCCTGTGCTGCCGCAGGAAAGGCGCGGAGGGAAGTACAATCTTTGTTATTTAGACCAGTTCCACATCACCCATCCTAAAATATCCGGACAACACTTTCTATATAGCTTACCCTGGGTGGCTTCCCATTGCCCTACGAAATGTTTATCCACCCGATGCACACCAATGCTCGACCTAAAAAAAATCCACTGGTTCTCGTTTTCAGTGTCCAATTTCAAGAATGGAACTTACTCCACGACTCCGAATCGGCCCAGTATAACTCCTCTGCAGCTTTTTAAACCTCTTGTCTAGTCCTTTGATGGAGGTGTATTGCAAAGTACCGTTATTTAAACTGGATTGTCAGTTCCTTCTCGGGATGGCACATGATTTCATGGGAATGGGGGTCGGGGGCATTGGTAATCTCAATTGCGGGGTGATCAGTTTGCTCCGTGGTGCGGGCCTGGAATGGAGTTCTGTCAGAGGGTCGTTGAGAAAAGGAAATTTCCCCTTTTTGCCCAAGTTTTCCGTCCTGCCCAACTTCTTTTACCTGGATTCTCACACCACAAAGCCATTCAAAAGTGTATTGTGCCAATCCTATTCTCCAGACAAACGTAGAGGCGAGTGCTGTGATCACGGACAGATCACCAGATCAAATCACCAGCGGGCTTCTTGATATATAATTTACCAGCAAATGCAATTACCCAGAGTCCACATATTGGGGGAGGGGGGGGTCCTTACTCAAATGGTTTTTGAAGCCGTAAGAATTATTAAAGCTATTTTGAAAGGTTAAAATAGTGCTTGTCAATACTTTTTTTTCTATCTCAATTTTTTTTTACTCACATTCAACATAGATTTCTTGTAACACATCTGGTTGTCTTGGCTTCTGCAGTTCGGTGTTTGGTTGGAAGATGTGGATTCTATCTAGTGCTGTCTTCATTGTCTTGAACAGTGGCTCTACTTCGCTGGACTGCTGACTCTGCAATCCTTGGAGCCCGCAATGGTTAAGGTTCTTTACCCTTTCAGAGCCCGCCCCTTCTCCACAGGTCACTCCCTGATAAACACCGTGTGAACCTACCCCAATTACGCATTTAAGTTTGTCTTTCCATCTTCTTGACGGTTGCTTTTGCTTTTTTGTTACTTTCTTGGTGTTCTTTAAGATTTGGCTTACGTTCCTTGTATATTCTCCTGTGTTTTTGTTCTGTACTTTTATAGCCTTCTTAGTTTTTGATCCTCAGTATGCAGTCCTCCCATTTGTGTATTGGTTGTATAGTCCGCGATTAATTGCTACTTATTGTGTGTAGGAAACTACTGTCTTTGTGGTTTGTCCCTATCACTCAGATATAACAAGGAGGCAGGCGGGGGGCTGTTTGGGGGGTCTGGAGTTTTAGAGTCCACTGTCCTTTCTGTCCCACCAGTACTGTAAGTCTAACTAGTAACTTCGTATCCTCCCCCACCGCAGACGTTGTTATTGTGGTTCCCGGTGTCTAAGAAGGCATGGCTACTGCCAGGACAGACATGGTCCATTACTATGTCCCCATTTTTTAAATTCTGATTTCGAAGACTAATTAATTCCACTACTAATGCCTGCGTAACATTTTTGTGAACACTGAAAAACACAACTGCAGGTGATCAGGGCAAGATTGAGGTTAGTACTGTGCAGTTAACTATTTATAGCACATCCACACCGACTGCGGGAGGACGTATATATACGGCCATATGCGTCCTCCATAGACGCAATGGTCAACGTGCGGCACACGTTACCCCGCTCCATACCCGGGGAAAAATAGGACCTTGTACTATTCTTTCCCGTATACGGCGGGCGTGCGCCATGTTATGCAGGAGAGTGGCGGGGGGAGCTGCGCCACCACCCATCCTCTCCCTCTTGCCGGGGAGGTCGCCTTCACTTCCTCTGAGGGTTTTCCTCTGAAGTTGCGCTTCCTTTCGGCGCTGAAAAGGGGGCTCGGCGTGCTGCCATATGTTTTAGCGCCTTAGAGATTTGCAAACCCAACTTTCAACTTTCCGGTGAACCTCCCATGCAACCCAGACATAGTGCCCAGATTGGTCTGCCAAACAGCCGACTCAGCATGATTTAACATACCTACCTGATACCCATGGGCGGGGGGGGGGGGGTGTGATTTGGCCACGAGAACATACCCTGGCCAATCTAAGCCTGGCTAGTGTCATTAATATCTGGATGATTGTTTTGGGGCCATTCTGGTATACGTCCCAGTGCCTTTTCGCGCATGCCAAACTGAAGTTTATATTCCTGCCACTAATAAACTCACTGTTCAGTATGAAGGGGGGATATTATGGTTACCTAATGAGAGGGGATGCCCAAGCTTCATTCTTCTCAAACTTCCATTTGAAATTCAAGCAACAAAAATGTCCCGGCTAAGCTTCTTACTGCTTCTCAAGTAATCCTTTTATCTCTCAGCAGCGGGGTGTAGCAATGGGATGCACATCGTTGGCCCTGGGGTCGGGGGGGGGGGAGGGGCTTACAAATGTCAATCTACACTCATTGCTTTTACGTTCCCTCATTCTAATGATTAACTAAGAATGGCGAAGGCACTACATGCTCGGGTGGCTCGTTCTTCGGACGACCTTTTCCGATTGCTCGAAGTGCTCGTCCGAATAACGGAGCCCCAGTGGGTCCGGTCCATTGGGAGACCCGCGGCATTTTCAAAGAGGGTACCATGGTTCAGGAAATAATGTGGTGATTTAATTGAAAGAATGTCTCTGATAATTAATCATATGTACAACCAACATCTGCAATCATCTTCACTAACACTTAAAACACAATATCACTCCAAGTAAGGGCTCTTTCACATTGGCGTTAATGTTCAGCGTCAGTTGCTCATCCGTAGCTTTTTGTCTCCATTTTTCTTCCATTTTGTCTTCACATCCACAAAAAAACCTGAAGTTTTAACATTACTTTGAAAATGTCACACCTGGTTTTTCAGCCTCATCAGTAGAAAAAAAACCAAACCCATAGGGGCACATTCACTTACCGTATATACTTGTGTATAAGCCGAGCTTTTCAGCACAAAAAATGTGCCCCACAAAAAATACTTAAAAAATAATAAACTTATATACTCACCCTCCAGTGGCCCCGATGCGCAGCGCTGCTCCCCCGATGTCTGCGCGGGTCGTTTTCTGGCTTCCACGCCTGTTTTCTGTCTTCCCTATCATCGTGATGGTCCGAAAAAGAAAAAACATCCAGTGAGCGGCAGTCCTTGCTGATGCCAGAGGTCAGAGGAGAATGGGCAGACTGGTTCGAGCTGATAGAAAGGCAACATTGACTCAAATCGCCACCAGTTGCAACCAAGGTAGGCAGAAGAGCATCTCTGAACGCACAGTACGTCGAACTTTGAGGCAGATGGGCTACAGCAGCAGAAGACCACACCGGGTGCCACTCCTTTCAGCTAAGAACCGGAAACTGAGGCTACAATTTGCACAAGCTCATCGAAATTGGACAGTAGAAGATTGGAAAAACGTTGCCTGGTCTGATGAGTCTTAATTTCTGCTGCGGATGGTAGGGTCGAATTGGGCGGCCAACAACATGACAGCACATGGATCCAGCCGCCTTGGACAACGGTCAGGCGGGCGGAGGTGGTGTCATGGTGTGGGATATGGGGGCCACTCGTTAGGCCCCGGGGGATACAAATTGAGCAGCGTTGCAATGCCACAATTGTTGCTGACCATGTCCATCCCTTTATGACCACAATGTACCCAAAATCTGATGGCTACTTTCAGCAGGATAATGCTCCATGTCATAAAGCTGGAATCATCTCAGACTGGTTTCTTGAACATGAGGTCCATTTGACATGATGGCATCACACAGTTGCCGCAGAATTGTCGGCTGCACATCCATGATGCGAATCTCCCGTTCCCACACATCCCAATATGCTCATTGGATTGAGATCTGGTGACTGTGGAGGCCATTGAGTCCAGTGACCTCATTGTCATGTTCAAGAAACCATTTGAGATGATCCTCCAGCTTTATGACATGGTAGCATTATCCTGCTGAAAGTAGCCATCAGATTGGGTTACATTGTGGTCATAAAGATGGACATGGTCAGCAACAATCCTCAGTTAGGTGTGGCATTGCAACGATGCTCATTTGTACCAGGGGCTCAAGAGTGCCAAGAAAATATTCCCCACACCATGACACCACCTCCACCAGCCTGACCGTTGTATACAAGGCAGGATGGATCCATGCTTTCATGTTGTTGCCGCCAATTCTGACCCTACCATCCGAATGTTGCAGCAGAAATCAAGACCATCAGACCAGGCAAGGTTTTTCCATCTTCTACTGTCCAATTTCGATGAGCTGTGCAAATTGTAGCCTCAGTTTCCGGTTCTTAGCTGAAAGGAGTGGCACCCGTGTGGTCTTCTGCTGCTGTAGCCCATCTGCCTCAAATTCGACGTACTGTGCGTTCAGAGATGCTCTTCTCGCCTACCTTGGTTGCAACTGGTGGCGATTTGAGTCAATGTTTCCTTTCTATCAGCTCGAACCAGTCTGCCCATTCTCCTCTGACCTCTGGGCATCACAAGGACTGCCGCCACTGGATGTTTTTCTTTTTCGGCACCATCACCGATGATAGAGACAGAAACAGGCGTGGAAGCCAGAAAACACCCGCGCAACTCGGGGGAGCAGCGCTGCCGCTCGGGCCACTGAGGGTGCGTATTATAATTTTATTTTTTTAAGTATTTTTGTGGGGCAACATTTTTTGTGCTGAAATCTCGGCTTATACACAGTATATACGGTAAGTGAATGTGCCCCTATGGGTTGTTGTTTTTCTACTGATGAGGCTGAAAAACCAGGTGTGACATTTTCAAAGTAATTTTAAAACTTCAGGTTTTTTGTGGGATGTGAAGACAAAAGAGAAAAATGGAGACAAAAAGCTACGGATGAGCAACTGACGTGACCATTAACGCCATGTGAAAGAGCCCCTTACTTGGAGTGATATTGTGTTTTAGAGTGTCCCTTTATTTTTTGAGCAGTGGTAGTAACAACATTTTATATCTAAATTACAATACATTATTGAATTACTAAAAAAAGAAATGAAAATTTGCTTTCATCATAATCACGTTGCTAACATATTTTTCCCATACAAAATAATAACGCTGAGAAATACGGTAAGGGTTTGTTTCCAGAGTAATAGGTAGCCCCTATGACACAACCCTTTAAAGGACATGTCTGATGACTCTATAACTCTCCTGGTCGTCTTCTTTTTTGTGCATTAACTGTTTTATTACATCCCAGAAAAGCGCCATTCTTGAACTAGCATTGTAAATAATATCAAATGAGCCACAGCAACTTGGCTTCCATTACCTGATACCTGAGCACTCTCCTATCCATAGGCTGACAATTTTAAAGCCCCCCATCTATTTAAATTTTAGCCGGGTCCTTGCATCTAAAACTGCCGGTGACGTCAGTCCGGCATCTGAATTCGAGAACTTCCTGGCTTGTAGCCGACTCGAAAAGAGTGTGGTTACAAGGAAAGTCTCAGAGCGCATGCGCAGACTTGCCAGACTGCCAGCTCATTCTCCAGCAGTCTGAACGATACTTGGACCCCACTAAATTAAAATACACGGAGCGTGAACAAATAACCGCCCATGAAGCCAGGAGCTCTCACGTGACATAAACCAAGTTCCTCGCTCATTTCCAGATTATATTCATAAAATTTTCAAGAATGTCCGTCATTCGGAATGTATGTTATGTAATGGAAAGGCGAGTTATAGGAGTTCTAGTATCAGGATATTGTGATGGTAGATATCCTTTCGTCATCATTGTTTTTAAAAGGCTGATTATTTTTGATTAATTGATTATTTGTAATTCTGATTAATAAGCAGGTGCTGGTCTAAAACAACAAAATAGCTTCTCCCCATTCACCCGGTCCAACCTAGTGTCTTCTATCACCATATCTTCACAGCCAACACAACAAAGACCAGTGCTGGCGGGAGACCAAGACCAGTGGATACAAAGACCCAGTGGATACACACAGTGATACGCCAGTGGATACAATACCAGTGGATACAAAGACCCAGTGATCAGACCTGATACAAAGGACCAGTGGATACAAAGACCAGTGGATACACAGACCAGTGGATACAAAGACCCAGTGGATACAAAACCAGGGATACAGCTGGACCAGACCAGTGGAACAAGACCAGTGGATCACAAAACCAGTGGATACAAAGACCAGTGGATCAAGACCAGTAGTGATACAAAGACCAGTGGATCTCAAAGACCAGTGGATAAAAGACCATGGATACAAGACAGCATGGATACAAACACAAGTGTTGGCTGGAAAGTCTGTGCTGCAGAAAAGGAGGAGGGAAGTACAATCTTTGTTATTTTAGACCACTTCCTACAATAATCCAAAAATATTCCGGACAACCTATTTAATATACGCTTACACTGGTGCTTGATCCCATTGACCTACTGAAAATGTTACACCCGAACTGCAACCAATTGCCTATAAAAAAAAATCCACTGTTCTTCTGTTTTCAGTGTCAATTTCACAAGAATGGAACTTAATCCACGACTCGAATCGGCAGTTATAACCCTCTCAGCAGATTTTTAATCTTTGTCTACGTTCCTTTGATGGGAGGTTCTTGAAGTACCGTTTAATTTAAACTGGTTGTAGTTCATCTACGAGGATGGCACAGATTTCATGGGTAATGTGGGCATTGGTAATCTATTGCGGGGTGAGCTCCAGCTTTGCTCCTGGTGGGGCCCTGGAATGTGAGTTCTGTAGAAGGGTCGTGAAGAAAGGAAACATTTCCATTTTTGCCAAGTTTTCCTCCTGACCCAACTTCTTTTCCTGGATACAACAAACGACCATTAAAAGTGTCAAAATTGTGCCAATCCTACTTCTCAAAAACCGCAGAGGCTGCTGTGATCACAGGACAGATACCAGAAAATCACCAGCGGGCTTCTTGAATATTAATTACCAGCATGCAATTACCCAGAGTCCAATATTGGGGGGGGGGGGGGTTTTACTCAAATTGTTTTTAGAAGCCGTTAAAATTATTAAAGCTATTTTTAAAGGTAAAATAGTGCTGCATACTTTTCTTTTCATATCTCATTTTTTTTGTAACTCACATTCAAACATAGGATATTCTTGTAACCATCTGTGTCTTGGTCTTCTGCAGTTCGTGCTGTTTGGTTGAGAAGATGCTGGATTCTATCTAGTGCTTTTTCATTGTCTGAACAGTGCTCTCTATCTGCTGGACTGCTGACTCTGCATCCTTGGAGCCGCAAGGGTTAAGGTTTCTTACCCTTTCAGAGCCCGCCCCTCTCCCAGGTCTACCTGATAAAAACCCTGTGTGAACTTACCTCCATTACGAATTTTAAGTTTGTCTTTCCATCTTCTTGACGGTGCTTTTCTTGCTATTTGTTTGACTTTCTTGGTGTTTAATATTTGGCTTCGTTCCTTGATATTCTCCTGTGTTTTTGATTCTGTACGTTTATATGCCTTCTTAGTTGTTGATCCAGATGTCATCCTCCCTTTGTGTTATAGTTTGTAGTCCGGCATTAATTGCTACATTGGTGGTAGGAAATACTGTCTTTGTGGTTGTCCCTATCACCTCAGATATACAGAGGCAAGCGCGGGGGCTGTTGGGGGGACTGGAGTTTTAGAGTCCACTGTCCTTTCTGTCCCCTAGTACTAGTAGTACTAGTAAACTTCTCATCCTCACCCACCACAGAAAGTTGTTATTGTGTGTCCTGTTTAAGAAGGCATGGAACTGCAGGACAGACATGGTCATTACTATGTCACATTTTTTAAATTCTTGATTTAAGACTAATTAATTACAACTACTAATGCTGCTGTAACATTTTTTGAAAAATGAAAAACAAATTGAGGTGATCAGGGCAAGATTGAGGTTTAGTACGTGTGCAGTTAACTATTATTTAGCTACATTCCACACACGACCGTAGGAGGACGTATATACGGCCGATATGCGTCCTCCATAGACGGCAATGGGCACACGTGCGGCCACTCGTACCGTACCATACCCGGGGAAAAGATAGGACCTGTACTATCTTTTCCCGTATACGGCGGCCGTGCGCCATGTTTGCAGGAGAGGGCGGGTGTGAGCTGCGCTAACACCTTCCGCGAGAGGGTCCTTCCTCCTTGGAGGGTCCTTAAGGATTGGGCCTTATCCTTTCGCCTGTATCTCGGCAGTGCTCCATACTGCCTCAGCTTAGCCCTTAGAGATTTGCAAACCCCAACTTTCACTTCCGGTGAACCCTGCCATGCACCCAGACATATTGCCAGATTGGCTGCCAAACAGCCGACTCCATTGATTTAACATCCCTACCTAATCCATGGCTGTGATTGTGGCCACGAGAACACCTGGCCAATCAAGCCATGCTAGTTGCATTAATATCTGGACGACTGTTTGGGAGCCAATTGAGTATACGTCCCAGTTGCCTTTCGCGCTCCAAACGGAAGTTTTATTCGCTGCCACTATATAAACTCACTGTTCAGTATGAAGGGGGGATATTATGGTTACCTAATGAGAGGGGCATGAAGCTTCATTCTTCTTAAACTTCCATTTGAATCAAGAAAATGTCCAGGATAAATTCTTTGGCTTCTCAAAGTAATCTTTATCTCTCAGAGCGGAGTGTAGCAATGGGATGACAATCGTGCCCTGGGGTCGGGGGGGGGTACAAATGTCAATCTACATCATATCTACCCGTTCCTCATTAATTGTAACTAAGAGATGGCGAGCACTACAATGCTCGGGTGCTCGTTTTCGAGACGACTTTCCAGATTGCGAGTGCTCGTCTCGAATAACGAGCCCCATTGTGCCAAGGTCATGGGAGACCGCGAGCATTCTTCAAAGGGACCATGGTTCAGGAATAATGTGTATTTAATTGAAAGAATGTCTCTGATAATTAATCATATGTACAACCAACATCTGCAATCATCTTCACTCCAAAATCTCTGAGGAGCTTCCAGCACCTTGTTGTATCTATGCCACGAAGAATTGAGGCAGTTCTGAAGGCAAAAGGGGGTCCAACCCGTTACTAGCATGGTGTACCTAATAAAGTGACCGGTGAGTGTAAATGTGTCCGTATTTATAAGTGTGATATGTATATTTTTAAGCGGGAAGGGGGCCTCATTCAGAAGTCTGCTATTGGGCCCTGTCCTTGTTATGCCCCTGCTGACCCCTTTGCATCTCTGTCAGATGTGGAGACTTCCCCCGATGTGTGCATTAGATGTGGAGATAGTACTGGTACCTTTTTCCACATGGTCTGGGAATGCCCATCCATTCAGGATTATTGGATGGACATTCATTCTTATGCAACAACCCTGCCGATGACAATAGATGCTATCTATTGTCTGTAACCAATGATATGCTGTGTTCTTTACTGTAAAGCGAGCTAAAAGCTGATTGGAGAGTGCTGCCACCTCACTAGCCGAGTATAAAAACCCCTTTTGGGCGGAAGCACATGGTCTGGCCTTGGAATTCAGTTTTTGTTTGCAGAGTGAGAAACAAGTCCACGGTGCAACTCCTGCAGAGCTGCCATCCAGACACACTGCCAGGAATCAGATGTGTCTCAGGCCAGCTGTCTGACACCTTGGGGCAGTCAGGTGACTAAACCCCAGAGCAGAGATCCACTGTTCGGACTTGGTTTCATCTTTTACCAGCCCAGCCTGAAGTTACCACCAGACTGTGAGCAACCCTTCCTGCGGACCAGCTATCTACTACTAGCTTTCCAGCCTACTAGACCTGCTGCTGATGTTAGGCTGCTGTCTGTTGTTAAAGTTCCAATAAATAAATATAAGTTGACTTGCACAACGTGCCTCTGTGTGATCCCTGGATCAGACTGCTTCACCATCAACGGCTCCCCATCCTTCATCACCCAGGGATTCCTATATACACCTCTCCCACCATTATTCTTGCACACACCACCTGCTGTAGAGCTGCCAGTCTGTAGGCCCATCCTCCGGTCCCAATACCAAGCACCATGACCACAGCGTGCCTGAGGCCGCATAAGTCAGCCACTCCGGTATTCTGGGCCCCAGCTACCTTCAGCCACCTAAAGAAAGGCCAGGCCCCAGTGGGAGATGTTGCACTTACATTAATGAGCGTTTGGGTCTCGCTGGTGTCTGTTCCCCCCCAGTGTGTCTCCTGGGTCTGGTAGGCAATATTCTTTATGCTATGCTATGGCTGGTGGCCCAGACTATCTCACCATGAAGGGGAAGTAGCTTCTACACGAGTACTGAGTGTGTTTGGTTGGTTGAGTATGGGTTTGCTGCCCTAAGGTAGAGGTAACCTTGGTCGGGAGTATGCTCCTCTCATTTCTGTAATATTATTTTCTACACTACTCCTTTTGTACAAATCGCTGTTCATGATTGTATCATGTACTCCCTTGAGGTGGATATTGCTTGTTTTTAAGTTTTTAAAGTCTCTTTAAAGTCCAAGTTGTTGGTACTGCAGTTCCTCCCTTTCCAAATTGTGGACTCTGGACCCTTCAGAGAACTAATGGCTTGTGCCAAACTGAGGTGGAGATTTCCAAGCTGAAATTTCTTTTCCAAAAAGGTGGGACAGACACACCAACAACTTGAACATGAGACGCCGCTTTCTCCTTCACATTGTCAAACTGCTTCTACTGCGCGAGTGTCCGCCTCCTCCTTCTCCACCACCACCTCAGTTTCCACAAGTCTTAGTGCTGCTCCATCATACCACATGTGCAGGGCACAGCGGTGTCACGCAGTTCTACACCTGGTTTGCCTGGGCGAACAAAGTCACACAGGGGAGGAATTGCTCCGCGTCATGCAAGAAGAAATCAATCTGTGGCTTTCTCCGCAAATCTGAACCATGGTGACAGACGATGGGAGGAACATGGTGTCCGCGCTGCACCGAGGAGGGATGGTCCATGCGCCCTGCATGGCGCACGTGTTCAATCTGGTAGTCAACAAGTTCCTGAAGTCTTCCACCCATCTGCAAGACATTCTAAAAATGGCCAGGAAACTGTGCACTGTGATCTGGGTCAAGTCCCAGGGTCAACATCTGCAGAGTTTGTATGTTCTCTCCGTGTTTGTGTGGGTTTCCTCCGGGTCTTCCGGTTTCCTCCCACACTCCAAAACATACTTGTAGATTGATTAGATTGTGAGCCCCATTGGGGACAGGGACTGATCTGGCAAACTCTGTGCAGCGCTGCATAATTCAGCGGACTTCAGCGCAGCAGCGACACCTGGTGGACGTCGGAGGAACTACCTTAGTGAATTCCGGCCAGACCCGAATCCACCGCAAAGAACACGCCGCTGGATCGTGAATGGACCGGGTAAGTAAATCTGCCCCACTGTATCAACTAAAGGAAAAGAAACATAAGGAATCTTGGGGAAAAATTAAATTTATAATGCAACATATACAAAATGGGGGTCATTTACTAAGGGCCCGATTCGCGTTTTCCCGACGTGTTACCCGAATATTTCTGATTTGCGCCGATTGTACCTGAATTGCCCCTGGATTTTGGCGCACGCGATCGGATTGTGGCACATAGGCACCGGCATGCACGCAACGGAATTCGGGGGGCGTGGCCGAACGAAAACCTGACGGATTCGGAAAAACCGCCGCATTTAAAAACGCAAATTGTGTTGCGGAGCTTGCACTCACCTTCATCCAGGATAGGATCGTGAACTTCAGTGCATTTCAGGGAACTTCAGCGCATCAGCGCCACCTGGTGGACGTCGGAGGAACTACCTTGATGAATCCCGGCCGGACCCGAATCCAGCGCAGAGAACGTGCCACTGGATCGCAAACGCACCGGGTAAGTAAATCTGCCCCAATATGTACAAGATAGGTTCCATAGGTTTGTTCTTAAGTTGAATTTGTGCGTAAGTCGAAACTGTATATTTTATAATTGTAGATCCAGACAAAAATTTTTTTCCCCCTGTGACAATTGGAGTTTCCAATTTTTTTGCTGTAATGGGACCAAGGATTATGAATAAAGCTTCATTACAGACACCTTACAGCTGATCATTGCAGTCTGGGACTATAGTAACATCCAGAGAGGTCACCAGAGGTCACAGTGGGCAGAGGGGTCCGTCTGTCACTAGGGGTCGTCTGTAAGTCGGGTGTCCTTAAGTGGGGGACTGTAATGTCAAGCTGCTGCTGTAAAGTTGTTATCCACTTTATTTCCCTACAGGCCACATACAGGATGACATCAAAAACTTCCCTAAATATTTACCTGTAGACCACAAGACATAACAAGATATGAAAACTTTAATTGTTAACGAGGGAAATCCTAGCTCTCGTTAGCTTTGTACTGTTTACATGGTTCTGCTACCACATCATAGGTGACATATGCACAACGCTCACATCCATGGCAGGAGGCAATTTGTTCCTGGTGGCTTATTCTATAAAAAAATCTAATTTACTCCTGTGTTGTCCAGATGTCATTACTTAAAGGGGTTTTCCAGTGGCAAACAAGTTATCCCCTATATACAGGTAGGGTTCTCACTGGTAGGACCCCTGCGGATCATGAAATTAGGGTTCCCTTGTAACTCGTGATGAAGAAAGCTTTCTTCATCTCTATGGCGCTGATGGAGATTGCGGCTATCTCGGGGTACAGGGTATGATGGAGCTACACAGGACTTCCGTTCTCGAGATCCTTGGGGGTTTCCATCCTGTGAATAGGGGCTGACTTGTTTGTCACTGGAGAATCCCTTTAACTATCTCCTGCTCCGGCAATGTAATACGTAACTCTTGCTAGTTCTGAGCTTTGTTCCTGTGCTCTTTCCGGGCTTCTACGTTACAGGTTAGAGCAGTTCCTTCCACTTTTTCTTGTGGACACTACCTCCAGTCATCCAAATCTGTCCCCGGTACTTGTTGTAGCTTGACTTCTAGAAATTCTTAGCTACCTTCTACATTAAAGACCTGTCAGGTCAATATGGGACCTTAAACCAACTACAGGTCCTTTTGGATTTAGGGTTACAAATTGACCTACATGAAGC
>WNYA01002819.1:0-33749 GCA_019512145.1 Engystomops pustulosus | reverse complement strand
TGGAGTTCTTGGACAAAAAAGAGTGTCTGGTAAAGGACTCAGGCAATGCAATGAATTTATCGCATTGCTTCCCTCATAGAGAAGGCACAGGTTGATGTATTTATCCCTGCACGGATTTATTATCAATTATATTTGTGTCTTAAAGAAACACATTGGGTTCCCGTGCCAAAGCAGGTCCAGCTCATCTATTCTTCTACAATTCATGTGAAAGGTTTTTTGGGACGCAACTATTGATGACCTCTCCTTTGGATCGTTGAGAATCTGACACAGGGCACCGTTGAGGATGAGCTGTATGATAAGGTATCAGTGTTTCAACAAGGTCATTGTCATGCATAGTACAGTGGATGTGCTTGGTACTGCAGCTAAGCCTTATTAACTTCAGTAGGAATTAAAAGAAACCAGGCCATGTAACTGATGGATGCAGCGTCATTAACAAGGAATCTGCTGAGCAGCTTTGAAGACCAGACCACAAAAACATTTTAATACTGATGAGGACCTTTTATAAGTTAAGGCTTTCAATATCATAACTACTAAAACTTCTCAATGACTTGACAGACCATATGTTATACTCACCCTTTATCATCAGGGATTTCATCCATTGTCTTTGTGACCCAGAGCCAGGTTTGAGGAAACTGTGACCTGATTACAATTTCAGAATCATCAATGTAATCGCTGTCCTCATCATCTGATGGACAAAAAAAATAGTTATCCTTTAAAAAAGTACGTGTAGTATGTTAGATGAGAGAAATTAAATGCTCACAACTCAATTTCATGATTGATTTTGACAATAAGTTTTAGGGGCTTTCTTCCAGCAGCAATGGGTCTTGAAATTTGAGAAAATTATTTATTTGGTTAGACAACTACAACACCCAATGCTCCTCAATAGAGGAACTCGTTTAAGGGGTTATATCCTGGACAGTATATGTCCTAGACAGAAATTGATTCCAACTCTAGGACCCCTTTCCCAATGCTTAATAAAAAAACAGTTTCTACCTGTTAGCCAGTTGAAGAAATTCCCATTGCTTTTGATAGGTCAAATAAAGTAACCTTCTTGAGATTGTGAAACCTGATGAAGGGACCTAAGCTTAGTTAGCCATTAAAAGATATCATTGGCCAGGGGGGTATTGGCCTGGATGAGTTTGAGAGCAGACGTGTAGTTCTGAGCTCCGTCTTCGTGACCTACATAAGCCACTATAGACAGCGACACCAAGCATAAAGATCACCCTACGGGCATTACAGAAGTTGCCAGCACCATGATGACACGCAAGAGGACAGTTAAAAGTGGCCCTAAACGACTTACCGATTTCTTCTCCGCGTGGAACGCTGGACAAGAAGCGATCCAAGATGGCGCCGAGAGCATAAGACATGAGGTGACGGGAGAATTAGCGAATACTCCAGTGGCATCACCTGCCTAAACGAACTCTTCAAGGCAGCATAAGAGCCCACGCTCACCTGAGACAGCGCAAAATGAAGAGGCACAGGCAGAACCCTTGGAGCAGCGACGCTTGGATGGCGGGAGAATTAAAATGGCGCCCGACCACGCGTGGCACCCTGAGTCTCCAAGCTGCAGCCCGGATAAGCAGAGACCCCGCTGGTCAGAGCTACATACAGAGGGGGAACAAGACATCGCTACACTGCTAACGGGTGAGTCTGACCCCCTGTTAGAAATCCCCTCCTCAGAACAACCAGCATCAGAAACTTTTATCAAACATATGATGTTGGCTTTCAGAGGGTTCATCCATAAGGACTATTTGTCTATGCATAACCAGACAAAGATGCTGATCGATGATCTAGGGACGAGAGTTGACCACCTAGAAGACAAAATGGAGGAGGTTACAAACTCCCATAATTAGCTGATAGAAGCCCATTATGCATTGGAAGAGGAGGTAAAAGACATGAAGCTCAAAATAGCGGACATGGAAGATCATGGAAGGCGTAATAATGTGAAATTCAGAGGTGTCCCAGAATCAGTTCCCCCAGCGGAGCTAAAAGACTACCCCACAGCGCTCATACATGCTACGCTACCAGCGGCACCACTAACGGAGTGCCTCATAGATAGGGCACATAGGTTGCCCAAACCGAAAGCAATTCCAGACAATTTGCCTAGAGATGTCCTTGCGAGACTGCACTATTTTCACACTAAAGAGGCCCTGATGTTATACTCCAGGAAGGCACAGAAACTACCGGAACCTTATGCACATATAAAAATGTATGCAGATTTATCGCAAGCCACACTACAAGAAAGAGAGAAGTTTCTACCCAAAACCTCGACGCTGCGGAAGCACAAAATGTTATACAAATGGGGCTTCCCTACGAACCTGATCATCAGACGGGATGGCACAACCCATGTATTGACGAAACCAGAAGAAGGAATCAAGCTACTTCAATCTTGGGGCTTGTCTATTAGTATTATAGACCAGCTACCGAAAAAGGTACCAGAAATTCCAATGGACTGGCAAGTAGTGTGAATACTTGATATTTAATTGTTATGTTTAAATGTTAGGCCAAGAAGGACTTTCAGGTGGACTGATACCCCCTTCAATTTGATGCAGGAAACTGCTATACCTGCACTGTTGTCCTTAGCCCATCTGGCTATCCATGAAGTTAGTGTTCAGAAAGCTTGGTGGAGGCAGCAGGACCTAACTGTCCCGGCCTCTACCAAAATGTTTTTTAGGTTAAAGTTATTATGTCTTAAAGTTGTAAGAATTTTGTCTTCACGAGTAAGTAACTACAGTTATTACACCATAGAGAAGAAAGGTGGGGCTCATAGCAGATACTATAGAAAGGGAATATGGAGATGAACATAATGAGCCTAAATGTAAAAGGGCTCAATTCACCCTTTAAAAGGGCCTCTATTTGGAAAGACACCAAAAAAGCTAAAGCCAACATTTTTTGCCATCAAGAGACACATTTTAAGGAAGGGATAGTCCCACAAGTTGCCCACAAGAACTACCCACATGTCCAATGCACCAACTGAAAAAGCGGGAGTCTTAATAGCAATTAAGAGAGATGAGGAGATAACAATTACAAATGTACTGATGGATGGCGTGGGGAGGTTCCTTGCCCTTGTATGTTCAATAAATAATACCTTTTACACGATAGTCAATGTTTATGCCCCAAATTCTGGACAAGTGAGATTCCTTAATACAATTATCAAAAAGGTGAAAAAGGTTGGGAAAGGCAAATTATAAATTTTTGAAGATTTTAACATCATCCCTGATTGTAGGATGGACTCAACGGGCAGGGGCAGGGTGCCTCCTCCATCCCTGATGTCTTTGTTGCACAAAGAAGGTCTATACGATACGTTCCGTTGTCTTAACTCATCAGCAAAAGAATAGACATTTTATTCACACAGACATAGGTCGTTTACTGGGATAGACGCGCTGACACAAGTAAGCAAATAAGGAATAGGAACAATGACATGGTCTGACCACTCGCCCACTTTCACCACACTATCGTTCTCGCATCTCATACCTAACCAGAATAGGTGGTGTAACCGACCCTTTCTCTATACTCTCCCCTCATACAAAAGGAGTATAACACAGGCAATTCTAGATTATTTTCACCATAATGTTGAATTATAAGTGGACCTATTTAACTTGTGGCAATCCCATAAAGTAGCAGTGAGAGGCGCTTTAATTCAAATGGAGATACAACATAATAAGAAAAAGGAAAAAGCGGTCTCAGGATTACTCCACAAAGTCAAACTTGAGAAAGCAGCACAACACTCGGCCGCAGTTAATATACACACACAACTGACAGAGACTAGACAGGCGTTGAGAGCAGCTCTGTTGTCAGAATATGACAAAACCATGTCTTCAATCAAGGCTTCGTACTATACCTCGTAATATTCATAATATACAATAAACCGAGTATGGGTCAAGCCTAAAAAAGTCAAAAATAAAATCCTATTCTTATATAACAACTCGAACCCCCGCATTAAGGAAACACACCCACTTAAAATAGCAAATATGTTTAGGGACTTTTATGAGTCCTTGTATAACTTCGGATATCTATATTTAATAAAGCAATGAAGGTAGGATCGATGCCCCCAAAAATGTTAGAAGCATCTATTACCACTCTCCCCAAACCAGGCAAAGAACCAACTTCTCCACCGAATTTTAGGCCAATATCATTACTAAAATAATTGCTTGCAGGTTACTAGATATCCTTCCCACACTTATACATTATGATCAAGTGGCTTTCACAAAGGGAGACAAGCACCCGACGGAACCAGAAGAATACTTCACTTGATCTCAGTAATGGAGGCCTCTCGAACGCCTTCTTTGCTTTTCATTTTGGATGCAGAGAAGGCGTTCAACAGGATCCACTGGGGGAACGCATTCTCCATACTAACTAAATTTGGATTCCAGGGACCTATCTACAAAGCTATTCAGGCCCTATATTCCTGCCCGATAGCGAGGGTACTCGCAAATGGATACAGCTCAGATGCTTTTAAAATCACAAATGGAACCCGACAAGGGTGCCCTCTATCCCCACTCATTTTTGTAATGGTGATGGAGCCCCTGGCGGAATACATCCGAATCAACACAAATATCTCGGGTATATCTGCAGGATTGAGGCAACACAAACTGGGCTTATTTGCTGACAACGTCATACTATCACTGTCTTTGATCCCCAAGTCGCTGAGAGAAACTCAGAAAGTGCTACAGGAATTTGGTGAGGTATCCTATTATAAAATGAATGTGAACAAATCCCAGATCTTAGGCATCAATTGTCCCCAAAGCTTAAGAGAAAGTATCAAGAAAGAGCTCCACTTCCAGTGGACAAATGACTTTATACCCGAAGTAGGGATAAAATTATGCAGCCCCCTGAAGTCCCTATCGAAAACGAATTTTGACCCTCTAATTACGGACTTGCAGAGAGAACTAGAAACTTATTCCAAACTAGAGCCGTCATGAATGGGCCGCATACCACTTTTTAAGATGATGGTGCTCCCCAAAATTCTTTACCTATTCCGTACTCTTATTATAACGCTCCCACATAGCATCTTAACTCGGCTACAGAAAATGGTTTTGGACTTCGTGTGGAACCATAAAAAACCTAGAGTTGCAGCGAAAACTTTAATGGCTTCAAAAGAGAGAGGTGGCATGGGGGTTCCCAACCTACCAAACTACTATAGAGCCATAATCATCCAACAAATGAGAAGATGGAGCATATATTCCAACTCCTCTAGCTGGCCTACAATAGGAACATCTCTATCAGGGGGGAAATCCCTTCATGCATGTTTTGACTCCGTAATCCTCCCTGAAATACAATCCCCTACAATAAAAGCAACTATAGACACTTGGAAGTCACTGTTGAGTATCCTCCCGAACTCGTACCCTAGTAAAACCCTACAGATTCCTATCCAAACACTAGAATATATTATTCCGGGGGTCTCATTAGAAAATTATTGAAAAGTAGGAAAACTTCCAGCTGAGCACGGAGAGTCGGCAAATGGATAAGCCATGAATAAGGTCGTGTACCGAAATGCGTAGGCTTGTAGCCTTTATGTCTTTTCTTCAATCCTATGTACTGTGATGTACGTCTATTTTTAAAAGGATCTAATAAATATTGCCATTTTTTATCCATTTGCCGACTCTCTGTGCTCAGCTGGAAGTTTTCCTACTTTTCAATCATTTGCTCTGTGTGCACCTGTGGCCAAGGTTGTCCGTGCAGGAGCTATTGGAGTCGGAGAATTGAATTGCCTGGACTGTTTGGTGAGCTGATCTCTTTTTGAAAGTATTTCCTTTCTATTGAAATTTTTCCATTAGAAAATTAGGTACATCAAGGCATTACAAATGTACAAGACCTATACGTTCAGGACAGGTTAATGACATTCCAAGAGGCAGCTCAGAAATTCCAACTAGCCAATAGAGATATGTACTTATACTCCCAAGTCACCCACTGCCTAAAGGAAGGCAGGACTCCACAAAACCCAAATCCCTATCCCACTATTTGAGCTTATAACTCATCCGACAGGGGGGAAAGAACAGAACATCAAACACATTTACAACTTATGTCAAGGAGAACTGACAGTTACCAAACTACCCTCACACCTTAAGTGGCAGCTTGAATTACAATCTGATATAACACAAAAACAATGGAATACTGCATGTTACTGGGCTAAGAAAGCAACCATGAATGCTAACTTATTAGAGGTTCATCTCAAAATTCTGAACAGGTGGTATTTGACTCCAAATAGAATTTCCTAGATTTTCCCAGGATCCTCTAATCAGTGCTGTAGAAACTGTGGTGGGAAGGGTTCCCTACTCCATGTTTTTTGGGGATGTCCAGTACTGTCCACATTTTGGAAGGAGGTATTTCAAATGTGTGCCACAGTAGCAGAACATGACATAACATTAAATCCCCGACTAGCAGTTCTAGGGGTAGATCTGCACACGATACCTAAAAAAGCGAGATAATGGTGGGCCACATTATCCTAACAGCGAAACTCCTCATAGCTAAGGGATGGAAAAACCAGAGCGCACCATCAATCATCTCCCTTTTAGATAGATTAGCAGAACATTGCACGTTTGAGCGTCTAGTAGCCCTACGGAACCAAACACTGACCAAATTCCAGGCAACTTGGGACAAGTGGGACCTTATACCCATCACTATCACCATGCGGCGCAGGTTTATCCGACTAAATAATATGAATGAAAGGTGGGCACATATGCCTTCGTCTACCCTAAGGTAACCCACTACACAAGTACATAGTAGCTCACACCCTACTGTCTGTGGTAAAAATTTTATCAAAACGAAGCAGAGACACTTTGCTCTGTTTTGCTCGTGAAGACTAAGGTTGCTAATGTTAATGTGGTTGTTGTTGTTACATGCAACTTTATAACAGAGGTGAAAGAATTAGATAAATGTGAAATTATGCTGACGAGAAATGATATCAAGTCAGAATAATATGGCTGTAACCTCATGTTATTGTAAATATAAAACCTCAATAAAAATTGATTTAAAAAAAAAAAAAAAGTTCATTTATTTGACCTATTAAAAGCAACAGGAAGTGATGCCAAGACAAATGGAGAGTTGGCCAAGCAACTAGACGCGGCTAAGTTTGGTGCTTCCATACAAATGGATTGCTTGGGCAGTGGCCACAGATACATGGCCAGCTTTCAATTCAGACTGTAGCCTTAAAGGTCATAAATAAATGAATACCAGCTCAGAGGATTCCTATGAGTCAATTTAGTCATACTGAACTACTGAAACAAGTAGGAATTGTCTTAAAAGGAGAAGTTCTTCAATTAAAATTTATCCTTGATACCTTCCAAAATAGTGGATTATATAACATAATATCCTGCTGTCCACCGATAAATAATCAGTTTATGATCCTGAAGTCAGCTGATACTGAACCTGCAACTTGCCCTCTTTCAACAATCAGGGAGATTTTTCAATTTTCTTTGTATTTTATGAGTTGGATCTTTGCCACTTTGTAGTATAATTTCCTTACTTCTTGCATCGTCATCATCTTTATGAAGTTCTTTCTCAAGTTCTATTTGCTTTTTGATGTGTTTGCAGCAGTCCAGGAAAGCGTCAATACATTTTTGTCCATCCTGAATATGGCGTGTCCGACGTTCACAGGTATGACCCATGGGGTTTTTAAGCATACCATCCTTACAACATGTCTTCTCCAGTCCTGAGTATTGTGATGCTGGAAGGAGAAGGAAGATCATTGTGAACATAGTAACTTCTCCAAAACACACACAAGCCGGGAATTTGAGCAGGTGACCACTTATTCTCCAATCTTTACCTTTTTTGTCCCTTTCTTGAATCAGTATGGCTGAGGCACGTCGTCTTCGCTTTAGTTGAGGCTGACATATTGGCTCTGTGGAAAAATGTGACAAAAGTCAAAAGGATCTACTTTGTGATCAGTGGTGTTACTAAGTGACCAATCCCCAACCATTTTGGAAACATTTATAATGAATCACCTGATCTCTGAGGAGTTGTTAT
This sequence comes from Engystomops pustulosus, assembly GCA_019512145.1. Taxonomy (NCBI): domain Eukaryota; kingdom Metazoa; phylum Chordata; class Amphibia; order Anura; family Leptodactylidae; genus Engystomops; species Engystomops pustulosus. The sequence goes on along the minus strand of WNYA01002819.1, from coordinate 25,784 downwards.
CTGGAAGTTTGTCTGCAGGGCAAGGCCGGAATCATAAAACACCCCTGGTGTATCGGCACCACTTCCCGGTGTGCAGCCAATGTCGTATCTTTCCACCGACTCCCAGAACTTTACAGAAGGAGAAAATACTCAGTGAAAACTGTAAACTGTTTTGAGAAACCATTTTTCCCTTTCAATGTTTCACCTTGCCCTGGTTGATCTTCAGTTTACTGTTGATCGCATAGACACCTCTATCCACAGCCACCAGTCCCACAGTAGCATTATAATCCGCTTGTAGCTTCAGCATCATGGAGGTTCCGGGTTGTTGAATCATATTGTCTCTGTCTTTCTCTCCTGTTACTCGCAGCTGTAGAAATGATACATTTGTTAACATCATTTATCTTCCCATTAGAATGTGGATCTTCTCATATATCACCACCTCTTCATCACAGCCCCTCCCTATTGGCATCTCTCAAGGTTCTGTCATGAGACCCCTACTATTCTCCATCTACACCTCTGGCCTAGGACAGCTCATTAAAGAGGACCTGTCACCCACAAAAATGCACTAGGAGCTGTTTACTAAAGTATTCATGAGGGAACGGGACTAGGAGGCGGTGACTGACGCATGAAGCCTGGACCGCCCCCTCATGAATACGCTCGACCACTTTGAGCATGGTCCAGCGTTCCTATTGTACACCACGGCACTGTTTGCTAGCTTTATCGGAGGGTCTGATACAGCTAGCAGTTTATCAATGCTAAAAATGGCGCAGCACTAGGAGATACCTACTTTAGTAAGCAGCTCCAGTGCCCTTTTTAATGGCTGACAAGTCCTCTTTAAGTCTCATGTCTTTCATTACCATTCCTATAAAGATGGCATAAAGATCTATATTTCTGGTCCAGATATCTCCTCTCTTCTAGACAGCATTCCAGAGAGAATTTTGTCATATTCTACTCCATATTGTCTTCTTTCCTCCACATAACACATCCCTCCGATGAGACCTAGTGTAACAAGCAGCGGGTTGTTAACTGGTTTGACTTTGGGTCCCACACAGGTATCAGACAGAAACAAACACCATACAGCAGGATTAGAAACCTTTCTTCAGGTGCAGAGGGTTTGCTGGAGTATATGCCTGGAGGTGCACGCTGATAGACTGGGACACCCTAATTCGGAATAGCCCTGCTACTTTAAGAAGGAGAGTGAGACGCCACCCGCGCCCTATGGCAGCTAGAGCCTGGCCGGACATGGCGGTGGAAGGTAAGTCTGCGAGGGGTAATGTGGCCAGAGGCAGAACTTGTTACCAGTGATACAGTCCCCCCTTTACGCTCCCTCTTCTTCTGACCTGAAGCGGACAGAAACCGTTTAATTAGGGCAAGGGCATCAATGTTCTCCTCAGCTTCCCAAGATCTTTCTTCTGGACCAAAACCCTTCCAGTCTACCAGGTAATAGGTTCATCTTCCTATTTTCTTGCAGTTCAGAATCTCCTTAACCTCATAAACATCACTAGTACCACCAAGAGCAGAAGCAGGAACAGAATCAGTGGTTTGAAAAGGTGAACATGAAAGGAGTTAACTATTCTGAGGGACGGAGGAAGATGGAGCTTGTAAGACACTGGGTTTATTTGCTGAAGAACCTCAAATGGTCCAAGGAATATGGGAACAAACGCCTCATTAGCCTCAGGAACCTCAGAGCTAGCCGGTGCAGGAAGAGGTACGGAAGGATGTAAGCTGCAAATAGTGAATGGAGATCCAGCAGTAGTTTAACTAGTATGATTGTTATAAGAGAATTCTGACATGGGAAGTTGATGCACCTAGTTATCCTGTAGAGCAGAAACAAATTGTCAGAGGTATCCCTCAATACTCTGATTGACACGTTCAACTTGACCATTGGTTGCTGGTAGGATAAATCTAATTTTAATCCCAGAAGTTTACACAGATCTCTCTGGAATTTTGATGTGAACTGTATGCCACAATCAGAGACAATGGGGGTCATTTACTAAGGGCCGGAATCGATTTTTTCGCCGAGTTTCCAGAAAATTTCCGATTTGTCCCAAATTGCCCCGGGTTTTTGGCACATGCACATGCGTCGGCGCCGGCATCAGATGGAAATCAGGGGGCAAGGCCTTCGGAAAACCCGATGGTTTCAGAAAAAAAGCAGAATTTTTTCTAAAAATGTGTTGCTTGACACGCGCTTACTTGCACCCAGCAACGGATGGTGAACTCCAGTGAATTCCGGCGTACTTCAGCGTAGCAGCGACACCTGGGGGATATCGGATGCACTACCTTAGGGAAACACCGGAAGACCCGAATCCTTGACAGAGAACCTGCCGCTGGATCGAGAATGGACCAGGTAAGTAAATCTGTCCCATTGTGAAAATGAAGTCAATGCAAGTGGAATATGTGCTGTGCCAATACAACTGGGGTGAAGGAGGAAGGCCTGTATTGAAATCAATGGCGATATGCTGCCAAGGCCAATCAGGAACTGGTAGGGGTAGAAGTAAGCCTGTTGGTTTGAAATGGGTACTTTTGTTCTGTGCACAATTAGAACATGCAAAAACATATTTACACACAATTTTAGGAATCGTAGGCCACCAGTTTGGATGTGAAGTAAAATCCAGAGCCTTAAGAGTTCCGGGGTGACCAGCAAACTTAGAATTGTGTCCCTAGGTTCAGATATTTTCTCTGTCAGCAGGCCAAACATAACTCTTTCCAGGTGGGATGTCTTTAACCTGAAGCAGAGCTACTGAGACAATTCTTGAATGTTTGATGATGTGCTAAGGGTCTTCTTCCTTGTCCATAGTCTCAAAAGTTCTGGAGAGAACATCAACATCAATGTTTTTGTCAGCAGGATGAAAATAAAGCTCAAAATCAAATATGGCAAAGAACAGTGACCATCTGGCTTGACACATTGCAGATTGTAGGTAGGTAAGATTCTAGTGGTCTGTATACATAATTAGAGGGTACATACATCCCTCCAAGATATGTCTCCACTCTTCCAGGGCTAACTTGTTGGCTAAAAGTTCATAATATCCAATGGAATAGTTTCTTTCTGCAAAGGAGAAGAACTTGGAGAAAAAGCCACAGGACAGGGATTTACCCTAACCATTCGTTTAGGAACAGAAGAGCTTCGGCATCGATGAGGCAACAATCTCCAGAAAGACTTGTAATGTGACGTCAGGATGATGAAGAACAGAGGCTGAAGTAAATTACCTTTTCAGCTCAGAAAAAGCAGATTCAGCCTCAGGAATCCAATTCTTTGCATTCACCCCCTTCTTCGTGAGAGCAGAGATGGGGCCAGTGAATGTGTAGAGAGGTTTGAGATAAATTGTCTGTAGAAGTTCTCAAGTCCTCAAAAACTTTGTATAGCAAGGAGCACTTTGTATATGCTGGAGCATTACACAGACCATAGAGCATCACCAGATACTCGTAGTGACCGTATCGAGTGTTGAATGCAGTCTTCCACTCGTCCCCTTCATGGATATGGATCAAGTTGTAGGCCCCTCAGAGATCCAACTTAGAGAAGACTTTAGCTCCACGGATCCTATCAAAGAGTTCAGAGATAAAAGACAAGGGATACTTGTTCTTGATGGTGATCTTATTCAAACTGCGTAAATCTATAAAAGGTCGAAGAGACCCATTCTTCTTTTGTACAAAGAAAAACACAGCTCCAGCTGGAGAAGAAGACATCCTTATAAAAACTCTCTTTATAGGTTCTCCTTGATATATTCAGACATGTCCAAAGTCTCTTGCATTAACAGATGATAATCCTGTCCAGGAGGAAGATCAATCGGACAGTCATATGGGAGAATGTAGTGGGAGAATCTCAGCCTCCTTTTTGTGGAAGAAATCTTCATAGGCAGCATACTGCACTAGAAGGTAGTGGCTCAGAGTTCACAGAAAGGACAGGGACTAGCGTAGGAACAAGGGGAGGCCCAGAAGAACTTGGTCCAAGGAATTGGGCAGAACAAAAAAAACAGATGCTCTCAGAGTGCATTGCCCCTATTTTCAGTGACAGGGGTTCAATGATGAACTCTCTCTGGAAAACATCTGCAATTTAGAGAGGAAAGAATACAGGCATCTCAAGGCGAGTCACAGGGAGTTTGTGCTCAAAACTCTTGAATGAAGTTGGGTACAGCTCCCACAATGAAGTTGGCTGCCATGCTCCCAGAAAGGATTATCCCATGGTAAAGCTTCTCCAGAAAGCAAGCAAACAATCAATGCCACCGCTCAGTAGGAAACAGATAAGCATGCAGCTCAAATGGATTAGATACCAGTTCAGGAATCCATGACAGGCTTTGGCACTTTCATCATAACGAGGTGGGAGTGGAAGCTGGTCAGCAGAACAGACAGAAGCTGCCAGACTGAGGAGCTGATGTGGCTGGGACCTTGGGTACTACAGGGGTTGCTGCAGAGTGTAGGTGATTAGCAATAGCCTGCATACGCTGATCCTGATTCTGGTGCAGATCATACATGTCCTCTTGCAAAGCTTGCACAGGTGTCTTGGCTTGGCCAGCAGGGTCCATGGCCTGAGCAAACTATAACAAGCAGAGGGTTGTGAAACCCCTGTGCTATATAACTGGTGTGACTTTGGGACTCACACTAAGGGCGTTAACCCTGGACCTCTCCGGTATTCAGCCTTTTACCCCTATACAGGGATCTGGAATCTTCTGTGGAGAGATCGTAATGCCTCTACCTCTTGTGGTCTCACTATAGATAGCAGCTGGCCCAGCGAGCACAGAAACACTGGTACCAAGGGGTCAGGCAAGGCGGGTAGTCAGTAAGAGTCCATTGTGTTAAGCAGAACGCACTGGTTTCAGATGACATCTTGTGTACTGTCAGCCATGTTAGATCAAGCAAACATTTTAGTTGACCTCTGTCCAGTTAAATGTCATGATTCAGCCATTTTTGTGTAACCTGTTATTTTTGTGACACTTGTTATAGATGATTGTTCTCCTCCTTATCTTGTTCTCTAGCATTGCTTATCCCTTGTTTTGGTTAGTAAGAAGCTTCTGGAGACATTGGGGCAGATTTACTTACCCGGCCATTCGCGATCCAGCGGCGCGTTCTCTGCGCTGGATTCGGGTCCGGTTGGGATTTCTTAAGGCAGTTCCTCCTGCTGCGCTGAAGTTCCCCAACACGCACTGGAATACACCGAGCCGAGCTGAAGGTAAGTGCAAGCTCCGCGACAGATTTTTGCAGCGGTTTTTCCGAATCCGTAGGGTTTTCGTTCGGCCACGCCCCCAATTTCTGTTGCCTGCATGCCAGTGCCGATGCGCCAATCCGATCGCGTGCGCCAAAATCCCGGGGCAATTCAGGGGAAATCGGCGCAAATTGAAAATATTCGGGTAAAACGCCAGGAAAACGCGAATCGGGTGCTTAGTAAATGACCCCCATTATCTGTACATTCTGAAGATAAACATGTCTGTGAACAAGGGCTATTAACTTTTTCCCAGAATGTGCTGGTGAATTCATTATGGCCAATAGCATTGCAGTATTCTATTCATGCCTCTTTGATTACTCTTCTGTCCTTTTTTGATATACGACTGTTTGTGAAATAAACTGAGAGAAGATTTTTACATGCACTAAGAGACTGAAGTGTGTCTTGGTTTATGTTAAAGTCCCAGTACCGGGACAACCATGAAAGTGTTAATTTGAAAGTCACTGTACAACAAGAAGGGCAGTTAAGCCCTAGATAAAAATCTCTAACATTATTTGGATTTGACTGGGTTGGGCATACTTTTATGGACATCTGACCATCGAGGTGAACTCCGCAGGAGTCCAGGCGGCCAGTGACCAGCACTCGTCGGGGTAAGTCATTTCTGTTTCACTGGTTGAAAGGATTGGGTAAAGTCATCTCCTTGTGTGATATTATGTACTTTGCCTTAAATGTCCATATATAACAGTATGCTCACTATAATGTGGCAAAGGATCACTTGTATGGTGACTGACAGAGACTGGACAGTGACAGATGGTCATACATTCTGTGATGTTAGCTGAAGCTGTGAGACGGGAAGTAGTAACCCTTAGATGTTAGAGTGAGAGATATTCTGTTGTGAAAGTCAAATTATCATAGTGTCTATAGTACTGTTTGACTGGTGCCATAGAGGCATAGAGCTCAATTTGTGCACATGCAGAGGAGACCCGCCCTGGCCAGGTGCGCATTCAGCTCCTTTCGGGGAGTCTGAACAACTTTGTGGATGACTGTAAGAACTAGTAGTGACTTGGTCAAGAGTCATTAAGAGAGTTGACTTGGTAAAGAGTGAAGGAGAGAGTAGTTCAGTAAAGAGAGTTGACTTGGTAAAAGAGTCAATAAGGGAGACTTGGTAAAGAGTCCTCTGTGGAACTCTGATATCTAGTTTCTTTGGGGTCGGTCACACGAGGTGTTGGATTCGCTGTAGCTGTGGAGACAAGTTTGGCATTGTTGCAGTTGTGGACATTTAAGATGGGAAGAGAACAGGGTAAATTGGAATTGAGCCAATTGCATTGCAGATAAAGGGAAAGGGGACTTGTTTTTCACATCAATGGAAAGATGCACAGACAGAAGATTGGCTTGATGTAAGTAGACAGAAGGTTGTTGAGTTAAGTAGGACTGATGGAAAAGTGCAAAGTTGATATAATAGACATAAAGGCTGGTAGTATTTTGTTGAAAAGAAAAGAAAAATAGTGAAGGTTTGAGAGTTTTGGGATGTGTCAGATGATCTGATGATTGTACAAGTGAGAAAACTTAATCAAATTTGCAAACAGACACTTAGAGCCCCTGACTTTGACGGACAGAGTGACAGGAATCCTTCAGAGTGCCCATAAAGAAAGAGACAGGCGATAAGGGACATTTCAAAGTTTTTGATGTAGAAAGAATTTGAAAAAAAGAGATTTTATTATATTTTCCTCGGGAGGGAAAGATGGCGTCTGGAATGCAGACTTCACCTCTGTATCCGGTGGTTAGAGAAGATGGCACGCCCTACCATTTTTCAGTGGTGGCCATCTTAAGACAGTTATATTCCCTTCAAGTCCCTGAAAGTTAATTGCCTATGACTCTACTCTGTGTCTTGGTTTATGTTCAAGTCCCGGTACCGGGACAACCATGAAAGGGTTAATTTGAAAGTCACTGTACAACATGAAGGGCGGTTAAGCCATAGATAAAAATCTCTAACAGTAGTGAAGGAAGGCAGCATTCAGTCAGAATCCAGGGACAGGCAGAGGGTTGTGGCAGACAGTTCAGGCTCAAGAAACAATCTGGTGTAGTAAAGCAGGGAGCGCAGATCAAATCAGAGTCAGGAGCAACTGAGGGTCATACACGGGTAGCAGACAGAAACAAACACCATACAGCAAGACTAGTAAGCTAGGAACTTTTGCTTAGGTGCGGAGAAAAGGGCATCCTGGGGTATATGGCTGGTAGTGCACGCTAGTAGACTAGGACAGCCTAGTTGGGAAACGCCCTGCTCCTTTAAGAAGGAGAGAAAGACACCGCCGCTCCCTGATGGAGCTAGAACATGGCCGGACATGGTGGCTGAAGGTATGCCTGTGACAGGGAATCCGATCAGGTATGTGTCATGTTCCATTATTATTTTTGAATGGGTGGAATATCTATGATAATTCATGTGGTCTGTGATCTGCAACAGGAAGTGAAGTGACTTCATTTGTGGCAGAAGAGGACACCCACTTAGCATGGCATGTTGTGTCACATGATGTCACTTATTTCAGGGTTTAATAGGATATATTACACAATGGGGCTCATTTACTAAAGGTCTGCGGACCGCATATGCGTCAGATATTTCTACGATTACCAATTTGTGCTGCATTTAAAAGGGGATTATGGCGCACGCGATAGGATTTTGGCACAATTGCGCCAGCTTTCATTCGACAAAAATCAGGGGGCGGGATGTCGGCCGATCCGACGGATTCGTACCGAGCGCAGGAATTAACATTTAAATTGTGTTGCAAGACAATGCACCTACATACATACGGCAAGAAGATGGTGAACTCCGTTGGATCTGATCGGGGAAGCGACACAAGCAGGAAATTGGGCGCAGGATCTTAGTGAATCGCGGCGGAGTTCAAGATCGTCGGACAACGCACAGCTCGGATCGCAATAGGACCGGGTAAGTAAATGTGCCCCAATGTATTTATACAGTACTCATTCATTGTTAGCTCAAATGAATCTTCCAAGATATTGTTGTACTGATAGATCAATAAGGAAGAAAGAACCAATTGGACAAAAAGTTATGAAAAATAAGAAGATTATAGGGGAAGAAATGTAATAGAATCGAATGGGGTGTTAGAATTTGGCAAGCAGTCATTATAGTAAAATACATTTTGGACTATTGAATGCTTAACATTAATCAGCAATTATCTCAGTGTATGACTGTATTGTTTTCAATATGAAAAATAAATCTAAAGTGCAGTAATAGGTGAGCTTTATTACCAAAGAGTTTGGAAGAGTTTTTTAGAGCAGTATATGGGAATTCAGGAAGACTAAGGCTGCATTCACACGACTGTCGGGGGCACAAGCTTACGTACATCCCCCATAGATGGCAATGGGCGCACGGAGCGATACAGTGTGGCACATGTGCACACATGTTTAGTTACGACGCAGTGCACCATGCATCGCAATGGAGAAGTGAGGAATGAACACTCCTCCTCTTCACGGCGAACATACAGGCTACAGCCCGGCGGGCATAAGTTTGTGTGAATATAGCCTACTACTGTGCTATAACTGACACCCAAACTAAAATAATACAAACTCTCAATAAAATTAGTATCTTACCGTTCCCATACAAGTATCTTCCACATCAATCCATAAAGAGTCGGCTACAACCTCCCGGTGAGATCCAGTGCTCACGGTATAATAAGCCAAAATGCGGAAGGATGGGATAAATTCTTCTGTTAACAACAGTGACATAGTAACCAGAGTCTGGCCTTTACTCCTCTCCTGTGTCCCCACCTTCATTATTCGACCTTTGTTCATGATCTGCATAAATACAACATTAGAGAGATGAATTATGCATCTAGAAATTCTTTCTTTACCTTTTTGGAGGAAATCAGTGGCATAACAAGTGATGAACGGACCAAAACTCTAATGTTCAGGTCCGTGCTAAACATTGTGAGTCCTCAAGCCTAGTTTTCAGCCAGAACTTTGGCTTCAACATTAAATCAACACTAGAAAATACTCATTAGTGATACAAAATACAAATTAAAATATATGGACCTCTACTACATATGGATTCAAATGGAGGCATTCGAAACTCTGAAAAAAGTTGGGACATGTCCTTAAGATGATCTGTTAAGTAAGACACTACTTGGATTCAAGTAATACATTGACCTGATTTTAACAACCTTAAGTTCCAGGAAGCTTTGCTAAGGGTTTTTGGTAATAGAAAAAGACCTTGGTCAGAGAAACCTCATCATAAAATGTTGGAGTAGCTGAGTAATCCTCAGCCGGGTCACTGGGGGGTTGAGCTACAAACCCACTATTGAATACTCTATAAGGGAATTTTTGGTTAAAAATAAATAATAAGGAAGCTCATTAGCCAAAAGTGTCCAGATGTTGTACGTCCATCTATTATGTGGACATCACATTGATTGTAATGAGCCGTGAGCATTAATAATCATCTTAATACTGACCAAAACTACAAATCCCGGTAGAGAAATTTCACAATAACATTTTTACATTGAAATATATCCCAATGATATAAGCCTATTTGGTCCCCTTCATGAACTTTACGTGCAGTAGAAAGATCTTAATTCTAGATCCTTATATCACAAATAAGATTTACACTTGATAAAAGACAAAAAACACACATCACTTACCACATAGTTGTAATGGGTGATCTGAGTCTGGACATCGGGGTCGGTGTTCCTGATAATGAAGTTGATAACTACATTTTCTCCTATTTTATATTCCCCTCCGGTGACACCGATATGAAGGTAGTTACCACCAGTGGGTTTGTATGGAGAGGCCACCATGGAGGCAGAAGCTTGTTGGTCCTTGGTTAATTGTTCCACTGTGGTTGACACCTAGAAGCAAATAGATGAGCCTTTTGATGCTGTATTGGAGCTTCTATCATTTAATAATCAAAAGTAACAGAAAAGATCAACATAAGTGTGATCAAAGCCTAAATGTTCATTAGTCAACTGCACAGACCCATGAGGCCACTCATTCACTCTACTAAATTGTACTCTATGGTGGCTTTTACTGCTATAGAAATATTACCTTTATATTCAACTGCTTTAGGTCTGAGGCAGTATTTATGCTCAGACGAACAGTTCCATCTTCGTGAGTTACTCCTCTTACATTTCCTGGTTCTGCTACAACAGGGACACGATGAGCTGGAGTCCCATCAGGATTAGTGACATAGACCTAAGATGGGTAAGGACATAAATTAGACTTGAAGCACCTGACCCTATCATGTGATAATGACAATACTGAACACTGGAAAATATTTGTCTAGTCTAATTAAAAGCCTTGGTAATATTATAGCATGAGGTAAGAGCATTTCCAAAAACATTCTATTTACTATTCTGTATATTCCCATATACTGCAATACTGCAAGCATATGGAGATTTTGCAGATGATGTTACAGTGTACCACTGGCACACTGTAATAGATCTCCAGAAATGACAAGCCTTGGTGTGTCACATTGACTCTGGACTGTCATGGAGACAGATCGACCCTCCCCAATGAGGTTACTGTGAGCAAGGAACTGATCCAAGATGGTGGCGCCATCTTGTATGGGTGAACATCTAAGATCAGTACCAGCACTGATCCCGTGTTAGCACTAAGTGCTAAGTGCAGGTGTTACTGCTGGGGGTGAGCCTGAATGCCAAACCCATTCTTCTGGCTGAATCACAATGTTTGAGTCTGCTCATTCCTAGTTGAGGTAAATCAAAAATGGGCAAAAAGCTTGATCTGAGGATAAGTTAGGAAGTTAAAACCAGTTCATGCCTCTGCTGAAAAGTTTTCTCAGCCTTTTTGTGGTAAAATCAGATACATCGGCTTATACTCGAGTATATACAGTAAGTTACATTTATATGTAAATCCGAACTATATATTTTCTAATAGTATTGTCGAAGATTTTTTTTTTTGTCCCAGTGACAATTGGATTTTTATATTTTTCTGCTTTAAGCCGGGTGTCAGGGATTGCCTGTACTGTCCAACATTAATATCAGACTCATGGTAAGCCGCAGCATTGAGAACATCCGCACGGAAAGATACTCGAAATAACAAACTGACATTCAAAATATGTTCCAAGCAGTGAACATTGAGGAAGAAAATGAAATTACATCTACATTAAGGGCCTTCAAAAATTTGTACTTAAAACAGGCTCTGATCGCTTGAATGTCCCCTTAGTAGATCGGAAGCAAACTCCACCAATTTGGACCTAAGACCAGATCTAATCTGGGGGAATTTTTTCGCTATCGTTTCCGCACTAATATCCATACACTCACCATGAGGTCAAATGGCATGCCAGGCTTGGAAAACTTGGAGGGTTTTTGTGTAGATGATTTTGTATGGAGACCATATTCTCTAGCTCAGATTTCATGCCTCTGCCCACCCCAGCCTGCCCCGATTTCTGCCTTTTCAATTCTCTGAAACACCCAAAGAGGCAAAAGAAGAGGTCGAGAAGGCATATTAAATATCCCAAAGTGTATTTTGGACCACACATGTGTATAAAAAACACATGTTAGAAGATGGCGCAACAGTGGATTTTCTTGGAATTTAAAATTTTTTTTTGACCTTCCCTGAGGGCACAAGCCTCATTTTTCTGTGTAAATGGAAAAATAAACTATAGAATTTCTCCAATTGTAGTTTTGAAATATGTTCATCTTAAACAATTGGGCACATTTACTTACCCGGCCGCTGGAGTTCACAGAAAATGCATTGTCCGTGTATAATGCACTGTGCCGTGATTCACTAAGATCGCCCGATATCCTGCATGTGTCACTTCCCCGCTCAGGTCCGACAGAGTTCACCATCTTTTTAGTGGTGCATCTAAGTGATTGGGCTTGCGGCACAATCAGTCGGATGGTCCGACATCCCGTCCCTCCAATTTGATTATATGGAAACCAGCACAGTTGTGCCAAAAAAGGATCGTGTGCGACACAATCCCAGCGCAGACACTTAAATACCTGTCCATGCCATGTAATTGTTGAAAAAAGTGCACAGTCCGACAAAATTGCACTCCGTGACCCTTAGTAAATGAGCCCCAATGCTTCTTCTACTCAGTGGTGCGTTCCTCGAGGGGATTTTTGGTTGTTTAAGATCTATAATATCCCCAACCATCTTACAAATGATTCTCTAATTTTCAGCAGTACAAATACTGATATCACAGTTTGTTTAGGCACAAACAGAACAGAATTTTATATTGTAATACAACATCTTTTGAACTAAAATCCTTTCACTTACCATAAGGTCAAATGGCATGCCAGGCTTGAAAAACTTGGGGGTTTTTGTATAGAGGATTTTGTATGGAGACGTCACAATATAAATATTCTCCAGTTCAGATTCTACCAAGTCGCTGCCTGGAAGAGAGACCATTGTAGAGTAATATTATTGGGGTCTTCCCTTTAAGGACAATTATTTCTTATCCACAAGATGAGGCATAAATGTCTGATCACAGGGAGCCAACTGCCAGGGTGTATGGTGTTTGACACTATATGGTGGTATTATTTAAACCATGCATGGGGTGGTAATTTGGGTTTTATGATAGTATAACATACCAACTTCTTCTTTCTAGACAAAATAAGCAAGAAGATTCTTAAGTATATTTCATCATCTGGCTCACATAAGTTCCACTAATGTTGGATTAGATATATTCTGGAGGTATGGAAGGTTGTGGAGATACAGTATTACTATCACCTACCTGAATCAGTAATAACAGTGACAGACACATATAAGGTATACTGTAACATGTCCAATTCTTCTTTAAAATAATTCACCAAGTCTTGTCTTCTCAATACAGTAAAACCTTCACCATCAGTGATCTGTATCAAAATAGAAATAACAAATACCGGGTAACATCCATGCCAAAGTCTGCAGAATGTGGATTAGGTGACATTAATTTTACTCTGTGTTTTGTATGAGTGAACAGCAGCTTAGGTTTCTGCTGTAGGTTCCTCAACACCAAGCCCTATCCAACAGGGATGATCCAGGCAACTGCTGGGGGCGGTGTCCAGGAACCTTTTTTATATAGCTGCCCAGTTCTATTAAACCTCCTCATAGCTTTTCCAAATTTCTGTTTATTATTACTTGTGTTTACAACATCTATCACATTTACTTAATGTCTCAATAATTAGATTCTGTGCTTTGCCACCACCTTGGTTTTGACCAGTTGTGTCAGAGCCTGCTTGTTTGTCTGTGTCTATTGTTTGTCCCTCTGTATCCTTGTGGGTAAGCCTTTTGGTCTCTGGCTTCATGTTATCCGTCTGCTGCAGCATCTAGCAGCTGCCAAACGAAGTACGCTTTCCCTATCAACTTGCAGAGTCTCTCAGGGTTCTTTAGCAGGTTTCTAGAAGCTCTTTTATCAGGTATATTTATCGGTATATTTGAAGTAGACAGGGTCGTAGCCTGCAGGAACATTGCAGGGTGGGTTTGCCACTGCTTACCCAGCCTGAAAGCTTGCGCCAAGCCTGGTGGTGGTGGTGCTGCTTCTTGGACAGGTATCTGATATACAGTGGATGCATTGGTGCCTACTATAGACTTCAAGGGGGTGGCCCTGCTTAATGGAGAACTGCTTTGTATGTGCTGCCCTGAATTCATGGATAAATATCTGCCATATAGGTAAAGAGATATAATATCATTACCTCTATTCTTCTTAAGGTATTCGATAGACTGGTCTTCTCGTTGTCTCTCTTGATTCCAAAGAGAATAAAGGCCTTGCCATTTACAGGTTTACCATAGAGATAACTAGAGAGAAATAGAATAATGTTTTACCACCAGTCTCATTAGTGATGTCTCCATAGATGTCACCATAGATAAACGACATAGAAACTTCCCAGACGCATCTATTTGTAACCAAATTTTGAACCAACCCAAATCCTCCACTTACTTTGCCTCTATGTCCACCCTTAGCTCTTCATCTTTTATGTAAAAGAATTTCTTCCTTGTAGTGATTTTTATTTCAAAACTTGGTAGAACTAAAATAAATGTAAAACATGGCATGAAATTAGGAATTATAATGGTTTGCAGTACCACAAGTTACCACTGGGTGTGAAGATTATAGCTGACATATCACAAGAATATCACAGTAGAGATAGAAGAGACACTGCTAGAGGATAAGTGGCCTTGGGGGGGGGGTCTTTGCTGCACAGAGTACAGAAGTAGGGATTGTGCTCTAATCAATGAATGTACAAGTTCAATGATAATAATAATTCAAAATGATATGGCCCTGTAGGACACTTCAACCCGTGGTATATTTTATTGTACATACTGACAACAAGATATGCACATGGGGAAGGGAGGGATAACAAGTCATTCCAAAGATAGCAGCAACAGTCATCTGTGTTTCATGGAGTCGGAAGAAGTCTTGAAATTCCAAATGGCCAACTACCTTTGGAACATCTTGTTAGTCCTTCCTCTTATATAAGCATGTTCTGTCAGTATGTATAATAAATATGCCAATGTAATGGAGGCTCTGGAAACAGACTAAATATAGAAAAAGAGACACTGTTCCTTTCCTGGTCCCCTCTACCTATTTGCCCCACTCACCCTAGATGGTAGGGGGAAAGATGTTCCCTTTCTGTGCCAAAATGCAAAACATGGAAATGAAGACAAGACAAAACAAACAAAGAAGAAAATTCACCAGATTCGCGTCACAACAAAAGGGCTAAGGAAGTACAAAATCTCAAGGCAGAAGGAAAGTCTGATTACAGGCAGAAGGTCAAGATACCAGAATATTCATCAGATTCAGGTCACAACAACAGGGCTAATGCAGTACAGAAACTCAAGGCAGAAGGGAAGTCTGATTACAGGCAGAAGGTCAAGATACCAGAATGCAGAGATTGGAGTCTAGGTCCCCAAAACGATTGGAACACAGCTCTGACATCACGATCAAACAGCAAAGGAGAGGTATGAGTGGATGGAGAGCCTGTCCGCAACAGCGTTTTTCACTGTTAATAAACAAGAGCTACATAGCAGGAGTGTGTGCTGCACATCAATCCAATTATTCGCCAAACATAAAATACTATTCACAGTATTGATTTCAGAGTGAAACTTATGGCAGAAATCAGTACATCCTCAGCTATGCATCATGGAGAGAGGATAGCACCGACACAGATGTTACAACCAGAGATTGAAGAGTCATACAGGGGTGAGCGCCAATTACTTCTTCTTAGTATAAAGACTTAGGAAAAAAGTCTTTCCACTCCCAGGATTTTATAGATTGATACTAATGATGTCCACCAAGTATTACACTGCTTGTTTTGCTTTTCGAGGGTAAAGAGAAAATTTTCCAATAACATAATAGCGAATTCTAATTTGATAATGTTTTTTTTTAAATTTAGGTATCCTGTCCTGACAAACCCTAGCAAATTCCTCCTATTTTTCTATAGGAAATAACAGCTGGCTTGCAGAAGCAGTAATTTAGGGCACCCTCCTTCTCTTCTGGTATCAACAGTATCTGCTTTCTTTTTTTAGATATAATTAAGGATGGAAAATTGATATAAAAACCTCTACAAAGTGGTATTTCCACAACAGATCCTTATCTTCTATCCACAGGATAGTGGTTAAGTATCAGACTGCAGTGGATCCGACCACTGGGACCTTATATGACTATTTCTCCACTCACTTTTATAGGAAAACTGGATATCATAATGCAGATAATTTACATGGTTTGAGCATCAAAATGGGAGGGTGAAGTGATCTAGACTTTTCAATTGTTACACCTAATTACTTGAGTCCCATTCTTACCATATTCCTTCACTTCGAATTGTGCAGTAAAATTCTGTACTGCTCTGTCATCAAACTTTGCTGATATGGTCCATATTCCCAAACTGGAAAATAAAGGGCAAAACTAGTCATTGCCTTTATTATCAATATTATCATCATTGATACCGTATTTTTCAGACTTTAAGGCACACAAAAAATCAGTTGATTTTCTCAGAAGTCAAAGGTGCGCGTTATAGACCAGTGCGCCTTATATATGAACCGTACTTACAAACAACAACTGCCTTGAACAGGTCTGCCACCTGCTGGTCATTCATCCTTATTATCAGGAGTGCCTTATAATCCAGTGCGCCTCATGTTTGAACCTAGACGTTTTAGCAGGCATTTATTGATGGTGCGCCTTATAGTCCGAAAAATACGGTATATGATCCTCTATGCCCAAGATTTGTCTCTCACCTTACAAGATCAGAAAGTGCGTAAGTTAAGGGAGTGATTCCAGTACATTTTATGAAATCTGTTTTGACCAATACATTCTCTGGAGTCTATGAAGAAAAGAAAATATATTAGTCATATAGTTTTGGTCAAGATATTTTGCCAAGCATGGTTGTCATAATAGAAATGTGCAATTAGAAGTGACAACCACCACTGGCACCTGGTGGTGGCCAAATATCTAATAACTGTGTTGTGTGTAAGTGAATGGGTCACTATCCTCCACACCACCTACCAGTACAGTAAGTGATACGTTAAGGTGACCGGTCCTGCTTTGTAGCAACTGACCACGCCTGATGCTGCCCACATCTTAGAAATTGTACCACCACAGTAGGTGCATCCTAGCATCTAAGGCACATCATTCTTCTAGATAATGGGGCAGATTTATCAATCAGTCTGAAAGTCAGAATATTTCCAGTTGCCCATGGCAACCAATCACAGCTCAGCTTTCATTTTACCAGTGCTCATGAATATTTTAAAGGGGAGCTGTGATTGGCTTCCATGGGCAACTAGAAATATTCTGACTTTCAGACTGCTTGATAAATCTGCCCCAATGTATCAGACTATTAGAAATAATATTCTCTATATAGATGCACTATACAGGCAGTTCCCGGGTTACATACAAGATATGGTCCGGAGGTTTGTTCTTAAGTTGAATTTGTATGTAAGTCGAAACTGTATATTTTATAATTGTAGATCCAGACAAAAAAAAATTTGGCCCCCGTGACAATTGGAGTTAAAACATTTTTTGCTGTAATGGGACCAAGGATTATCAATAAAGTTTCATTACAGACACCTTACAGCTGATTATTGCAATCAGGGACTTTAGTAAAGCATTCAGAAAGCTTCACCAGAGGTCAGAGGGGTCTGTCTGTAACTATGGGTTGTCTGTAAGTCGGGTGTCCTTTAGTAGGGGACTGCCTGTATTAGTGTGGAACCAATAGTTTCATAGTGGAGTCAATTTTCATCTCAAACGTTACACAAATCCATCAAAACTGGAAAACCTTGGTTAGACCATAAAGAAATGTTATTTTTGGCAGACATTGGATGTTTCAGAAGGGAATTTTACAGAATATAACATACAACTCTGATGAAAATGGAATAGAGGACCCTGACTCGGCTCAGCCAATAGCCAATACTGTACGTGTGACAACATCTTTCAGACTTACTGTAATCTTGTTTGGATAAGTCCTTATGATTTTCACAATATCAAATCTGCACAGTGCTGCTTTCCTGTATTGGATTAGTTAGATTTTGGGGTCTTAAGCCGGACCTTCACAAGCCTGCACCTACATTGGATTTCATCCACTTTTTTACAGTGCCGCCCTTTACCTTTGCTCTATTTTTTGCATGGGTGTAGCTGTTTGCTTTTTTGATATTTGGATATATTTTCACTTCTTGGGGCGACGCTAAATGACTTAAGAACACAACATGTACATCTTACTACTATGACATATACAGGAGAAAAATCCCATCTTACCCAGAACTCGACATTCACTGATTTGCTTAGTGGATTGAGATCCGGTGTCACGGTAAAAAGCCTGTATAAAACTTAATAATAATGAAGAAATAATTATACAAAAATATGTTTATATATTATCACGATTTTGTTAAAGTATATTCTGATTGTTCCTTCTGTAAGTGAAAATTCTGTATATATCTTGATATTTCCTAGACCCAATGCAATATCCTAGCATTCTCTCATCTACTATACATTTGTATATAATTTGTATGTCACTGGTGCCCCATGTCTCGGATCACTGGCCCGCCCGTGTCCCTCTCCGTGGCGCGGCGCCCCCCCGGCCCTCGCTTACCTCTCCACAATCCTGCTCCCATCCAGGCTAGGCCAGCGCACCGTTAATTGGTGCTGGCCACTTCCCGGTTTTCCATAAAGGCTGGCTGTTCCCATAATTCCCTGCTGGATCTTTGAGCTCCCTAACCATAGAGAAAGCTTCCCTGCATTGTTCCTGTGAATCTCCTGTTGTGACCTCGGACCTCACCTTTGAGGTCTGCATCTCTGCCGCCTGCACTGACAATCAGCCTGCTTCTGACCACGAGCCTGGACTATCTTTCTATACCGCTACCTTGGCTGCCACCGCTGGCTAGTCGCTCCTGTGGAACAACCTGGTGGCACCCTGCCACAGCAAGTCCATCCCGCTTTGCAGCGTGCTCTGGTGAGAACCAGGTGCCGCTTAGACTCCGGTCCCAGGTGTCAGCTAGTACCATCTCCCACGGTGGTCCAGAGGGTCCACTAACCCCCGAACCCTGACATTGTACCATGTACTTGTAAGGATGTGGCTCTGTAGTATTCAAAGTTGTATTATCATGTTCCATGTTAAGCGATGTAGAGGTTCTTTGTGTATATATATATATTTGTCCGTGTTGGGTAACAGTGTATTTTATAGAGGGAGATTTATGATACACTGGCACTACTACCTGTTCGACCTGGTGTAGCTTTGTGTAAAAACCAGCAAACAAAAGTTTGCCGGTTTTGCAAAAGAGTCCCCACCCATGTCCGCTCACTTTACCAGCTTCCGCGCCCCTGACTGCCCACAACTTTAATTGTACTGCTTCTACACCACAAAACTGAAAATGTCTCCCCCACTATCCCTATCCTGTATATATGGGCACAGCTCAATACTACTATCAATATCCTGCATATATTGGGAAAGCTCACTTCTATTATTACCTCTATTCTACAGGTCTTTATGCCAGTGTATGACTATTCTCCCCCATAGTTTCCCACCATAACTAAGTTTATATGAATATGATGATTCATCTATAACATTTTCTTAATAATATTTTTAAATAATTTTTCTATTTTAATAAATTATGTAAAACTTTTCAATGTTATGTTAAAGCAGTAGATCATTGGGCACCATGAAAACTTGTACTAGCTGTATATGTATAATGTGGTATATTTCCTCCTTTGTGATTCCAAAAACATTTTTTTTTTGCCCACAAGTTCTACACAGGAGGAATATATTCCATCCATAACTTGGACCACCTCACTTCTTGTCACCCTCTTGATTAGGTCTCTGTACCTCTAGATCCTGGGGTGTAGACTGGTTTGTCGGTCTGTATGAAGATGAAGCCACTTTGATAAGACACCAGGACAACTTTCTCCAGGGTGCAAACTGGAGACGTCATTTTGACGTAAACAAACTGCTTCTTATTTGGGTCTTTTTCCAAAGTAGTTGAATTGAACTAAAAAAAACAAAAATGTTATCATGTTGAGGTAAAAACATATTGATGATATTGTTACTGGTGAAAATTACAGGGAAGTCTCTCAGTGATACGTGAATGATGATCTCTCGTTCCTGCGGTGATGTTCCTGGGAATCTAAAAGGCTTTTCCAGTTTCAATGAGAATTATAAGTTCTCAAGACTAATAAAGTATTTTGCTTATTAACTAATAGAAATTGAAAATACTGCTTCCCTGGTCACTATAGATTCCTTCATCTGCATTTTGGGTCTGACACAGGAGAACATTTTCTGTGTTGGCCGATCACCAGCCGTGTGTGTGAGGAGCAGTGGCGGACTGGTCAATGTAGAGGTCCCCTGCCGTTTCCATGCAGGATGGATTAGCTACACAACCCCTGACGTACTCCTTCAGTTCAGAGCACAAAACAGAAGCCCTTCTGAGGGGCTCCAGACAGAACTGGATACCTGAAGGTCATGGTACCCTGGTATATCATTAACATTTATCAAGATATTTATCGAAAAAAGCCACAAACAACAGAACAATAGTTGTTATGGGATCCATCTGATGACACATGAGTTGTGATTGCACACAATTTTTTGAGGGAATCTGTAGAAAACAAAAACTTTATTATATGGAGGTAGAGACATATTGATGATATTGTTAGAGCTACAAATTATAGGGAAGTCTCTCAATCATAATTGAGTGATGATCCCTCATTCCTGTGGTGATGTTGCTGGGAATCTAAAAGTTTTTCCAGTTTAAATGAAAATTTTGTTTTCTCAAGACTACTATAGTATTTTGCTTATTACCGTACGTTTAAGTAAAAATACTGGTTACCCGATCCCCACTATGGATTTCTGCATAGGTCTGACACAGGAGAACATTTTCTGTTTTGGCTAGAAATGGGCGAATTTGTTAAAATTCGGTTCGCCCCGATTTGCCAAATTTTTCGAAAATATTTGATTCGGTCCAAATCGAATCATGATGAATTACGTTAAAAAACAAGTATTTCCTGGCTGCAGAGAGCCTGTAGGGCAGTGATGGCGAACCTATCAAATGGGTACCAGAGGTGGCACTCGGAGCCATTTCTGTGGGCACTCAGACCATCGCTCCAGGTCAGATTTCACCAAATAGGACCAAATCCACCTGCAGTCCTAAGAAACTTAAGAAATGTTTTAAAGTGACATTTCATTGGCTTTTTGGAACTGCGGAAAATTGAGAAGGTGTTGAAAGAAGTGCAATGTCTTTGGAGGTCCTCCTGCTGGACCCACCATTCTTCTCTACAGTGAGACCCTGGAGAGAAGCTACAATGTCTGCATTTGCCCTCCTTCTTTCAACTGCATTGGTGGCCTCAGGGGACTGATACGATTGAAACATGAGGAAGAACAGGTAGCTATAAGTTACAGCTTAAAATGTTGTGTTGGCACTTAATGGTAAATAAGTGGATTTTGGTTGTAGTTTGGGCACTCAGTCTCTAGAAGGTTCGCCATCACTGCTATAGGGTGTTGTAGAACGTTGTGCCATGCTTAAATTTGCATAGGGAGCGTGGTTTCGTCTTCAAACAATGCTGTGTTTTAGTATGACTTGCATAAGACAGCCGCCGCTCTTAGAATCGCTTCACTCTTCACTTCCATGTACACTTACAGAGGCCAACTTCACCAAATAAGCAAAGTGGGAATGTAGCCTGACAAGGTAACCTCTGTGCCAGCTCGAAAGGACTGAGCTGAGGGCCAAAATCCCACTATAACATCAGAGAGTGCACTCTTTTTACACTGACATCAGATGATTCCATACATTATGACAGAACCTGTTCTGTTAAACGTGGATACATGTAGAAACCCCCCTAAAGAGTGGAGAGGCTGTTGGAAGTAATTTTGCATTGATGTCACTGATCATTTTGCCATTCTTTTCACGTGTCAGTGTCCTCTTTCAATCGGTCAATAATCCATCATTATTGCTAAAGCCAAAAACAAACAGGAGTTGATCCAGAATATGATCCAGAGATGAGCAGAAAATGGGATACTTGCATGTCCTGTGTGTTCTGTATCCACTCCTGCTTTTGGCTATCAATCCTGAAGCTTTTTATCCTTCTGACAGATGAAATGAAGGAGAAAACCAAACACTGGCAACGTCATAGAGTGGTGGAGGGTGAAAACAGTATTATGGAAATCACAGGGTGTTCCAGGGAGACATCGGTCAGTTGGCAGCAGCATGAGTAGGCTGCAGAGTAGCACAATGACGAATTATGGAGGTGGCGGAAACATGGTAGGCCACAAAGTGGCACAATGATAAGAGTGTGGAGGTTGCGGCAGCAGCAACAGGAGGCCACAGGTGGCAGCAACATGGAAAGCCACAGAGTGGTCACATGACAGAGTGTGGAGGTGGCAGCAGCAGCAGGAGCCCACAGGTGGCAGCAACATGGTGGCAGCAACATGGAAAGCCAAAGAGTGCTCCAATGTGGAGTGTGGAGGTGGCGGCAGCAGCATCAGCAGCAGCAACAGGAGGCCACGAAGGGGCACAATGATAAGAGTGTGGTGGCAGCAGCAGGAACCCACAGGTGGCAGCAACATGGTGGCAGAAACATGTAAAGCCACATAGTGGCACAATGATATAGTGCAAAGGTGGCATCAGTAGCAGCAGCAGCAGGAGTCTGCAGAGTGGCACCATGATATAGTGTGGAGGTGGCGGACAATTCCAGTTCCTGGTAAAGATGATAGGAGGCAGATGGAGCAACTGGCAGCAGATGTGTGGCATCAGGCGGGTGGCAGCATCAGAATAGTGGCTGAGGCAGGTAGTTAGAACCCAGACTCATTTCTCAACTTTTGGAGGAGGCGTCATGGCTGATCTAATCCGATGCATTAGGCATTGGCGAGTTGAAATCCTGGCCAATCCAAGCCTGATTAAATCTTGACAATGTCAGTCTCTCCACATTATGGGTAGACAAGCGGGTTCTCCTTGGGGTAATGATGGCCCCCGCCTCACTGAACACCCGCTCTGATGACAAACTACTGGCCGGGCAGGACAGCTTCTCTACTGCAAACTCCGCAAGTTGCGGCCACGCATCAAGTTTGGCTGCCCAGTAGTCCATTGGATCCTCTACCTGAGGTGGTAAAGTGCTGTCCAAGTAGGCCACCACCTGCTGGTGAAGGATCTGCTCCATGTCATGCTGCTGCTGCTACCCTCCTCACTAGGCGGGTGAAGGAAGTTGCTCAATAAGGAATCCAGACTTAAGCTGCTGCTCATGGAACTGCTACTGCTCCTACCCCCCCCCCAGCTCTCCACAGCTGCCGTGGCAGTAGTACGCGAGCGATGACTGCCAGGAATCCCCCGGTCAGACCTGAAAGATGATGGACAATGGCACACATAGGCAGCGGCCAACTCTGTGCACAGTATTTTTCTATAGTATGCCAGTTGTTTCTCCCTCTCAGCAGCTGGAAAAAAGTCACCCATTTTCGCCCGATAGCGAGGGTCCAAGAGGGTGGAGAGCCAAAAGTCATCACTATGGCAGATGTTGACTATTCGGCTGTCACTAGTTAGGCAAAGTAGCATGCTGCTGGCCATCTGCACAAGTGACTCTGAGGGACTCCCGGCCTCCATCTCCACAGTATACTGCCACGGTGCTTCTGGATCATCTACCTCATCTTCTACCTCCTCCGGATGCTCCTGCTCCTCTTCTCTTTCATTTACACTCACCTGCTTGGAAAAACCACTGATTTCACTGGACTCTGCTTGTGCTCCAATATCCACCTCCTCATCCTCCTACAGTTAAGCCCCCACCGGACTCATGTGGCCATGAGATGTTGTCTCCACTTCTCCAGTGCCCTGACCAGACAGATTTTGCAGCATGAGTTCCAGGACATGAAGCAGTGGAATGATGTTATTCATCCCACAGTCCTGGCGACTGACAAATAACGTGGCCTATTCAAGGGGCCTGAGCAAACGGCAGGTGTCACGCATGAGCTGCCAGTGGCTGACATCAAAGTTACATAGGGGAGTACTGGGATCCGCTTGCGCCATCAAAAAATCATTAATGGCTTTTCTCTGTTCATACAGGCGGTCTAACATATGAAGGCTGGAATTCCAAGGGGTGGAAACATCGCATATCAGACTATGTTGGGGTAGGCCGTTCTGAGGGTGTGTGTCAGTACCTGTCCAGCAAACCGCGCAACCACAACCAGGCTTGACGCTAGCTGTCAGACTAGGTAGGTGGTGGCGAACTCACCCTGCAACGTCCCTGCGGGCTAAGGCCCTGCCTAAAGCAGATAAACCGCCTTGATAAGGGTGAACCCACTATCAGGAACCTAACTGACAGTCCCGGAGTGACCCTACAACATGACAGGGGAAACTTACTTTGTCTGGCAGCTGCTGGATGGTGGAGCGGATAGGCAACGGAATACAGAAATAGACCAGTGTTCACACTGGTGCACAGAATACAAACACATGACTGATACAGGGACAAAACATCAGATATAGACAGTTCTTCAAGCAGATAATCACAGGTCAGATCCAGATACAGTTACAGCCGTGATATACACAGGTCAGGTCAAGATCAAGCAGATTATATAAGGTCAGGTACAGATACGGGCAGACAAAATGAGACTGGTAAATCTGAACTAGATACACTGGTAAGACAAGACTAGGGGACACTGGGGAACTGTCCATCAGGCGGGTAACCCTTGCTGGGCAGGACAGAAATGCAAGGAGCAGTGTGTGGCTCAGTTAATCCAAACACAAGCAGTAAGCCACAGTTCACACACAAATAAACACCTCTATTCCGCCAACTACGGATAGTGCTACATAGCCATGGACATTACAGTGTGCTTGGCTTTGTAAGAATTGCTAAAGTGCATGCACAGTGTTCTGGCTATTTTTAGAATGTCTTGCAGATAGCTGAAAGACTTCCAAAACTTGTTGACTATCAGATTGAACATGTGCGGCATGCAGGGCGCATGGACCATCCCTCCTCGGTGCAGCGCGGACACCATGTTCCTTCCATTGTCTGTCACCATGGTTCCGATTTTTAGTTGTCGCGGAGAAAGCCACACATTGATTTCTTGTTGCATGACATGGAACAGTTCCTCCCCTGTGTGACTTTGTTAGCCATGGCAAACCAGGTGTTGAACTGCGTGACACTGCTGTGCCCTGCACATGTGGTATGATGGAGCAGCACTTGTGGAGGCTGAGGTGGTAGTGAAGAAGGAGGAGGAGGAGGCGGACACTGGCGCAGGAGCAGCAGTTTGACAATGTGGAGGACAAAGCGCCATCTCTTGTGGAAGTTGTTGGTGTGGCTGGGAGGGAAGCACATTCTCCCAGTGGGCTGTAAAGGACATGTACTGGCCCTGACCATAGTTACAGCTCCATGCGTCCGTGTTGCCGTGCACCTTGGCAGAAACTGATAAGCTCAAGGACTGGCTCTGTTGTACATAATGGTGAAGGGCTGGCACAGCCTTTTTGGAAAAAAAATTGCGGCTTTGAACTCTCCACCTCGGTTCGGCATGAGCCATTAGTTCTCTGAAGGATGCAGAGTCCACGACTTGGAAAGGGAGAGACTGCAGTACTAACAACTTCGACAAGAGCACGGTCAGCTTCTCCACCTTAGGATGGCTGGACGCATAGAGTTGTCTCTTTGTAATCTCCTCGCTCAATGACTGCTGGCGCCATGCGTAGCGAGGAGCAGGAGCATCTGGACCTGGAGATGATGTCAAAGACAAACAGCTGCCTTTGGCAGAGGTGCTGGAGCCTTGACTTGCTGAAACAGCAAGTTTGGCACTAGTTGCTGCTGCTGTTGCTTCGCCTGCAGGATGGACCACATCTGACACCCGTTTCTCCGAGGCCATTGGATGGTTACGCTGCATGTATTGGTGCAGGGCCATGGTGCCAAGGTTAGCTCCCTGGCCACGCTTCACTTTCTGCCCGCAGATACGACATATACCGATGCTCGGCTCCTCTGGTGTCTTTACAAAAAATTTCCACACCGCCAAGGTGGTAATTTTACCGCCAACACTCTGTACTGAGCAACTACTACCGCCGCTGCCTCGCTGAGCCCCTGTGCCACTACTTACTTGGACCTGCAAGTCGAGATTTGTACCCCGCAAACGTTTGGCTCCAGTTCTCACACTGCTGCCACCCTGCTGACTCACAGCCACAGTAGCAACTTGCTGCCTCAGCTGCATCATTGTCAATTTGCATTTCCTGGTCACTGCTACTCTCCTCACCGGTGTCATTATGCACAGCC
>WNYA01002818.1:0-33749 GCA_019512145.1 Engystomops pustulosus | reverse complement strand
GGCTGTGCATAATGACACCGGTGAGGAGAGTAGCAGTGACCAGGAAATGCAAATTGACAATGATGCAGCTGAGGCAGCAAGTTGCTACTGTGGCTGTGAGTCAGCAGGGTGGCAGCAGTGTGAGAACTGGAGCCAAACGTTTGCGGGGTACAAATCTCGACTTGCAGGTCCAAGTAAGTAGTGGCACAGGGGCTCAGCGAGGCAGCGGCGGTAGTAGTTGCTCAGTACAGAGTGTTGGCGGTAAAATTACCACCTTGGCGGTGTGGAAATTTTTTGTAAAGACACCAGAGGAGCCGAGCATCGGTATATGTCGTATCTGCGGGCAGAAAGTGAAGCGTGGCCAGGGAGCTAACCTTGGCACCATGGCCCTGCACCAATACATGCAGCGTAACCATCCAATGGCCTCGGAGAAACGGGTGTCAGATGTGGTCCATCCTGCAGGCGAAGCAACAGCAGCAGCAACTAGTGCCAAACTTGCTGTTTCAGCAAGTCAAGGCTCCAGCACCTCTGCCAAAGGCAGCTGTTTGTCTTTGACATCATCTCCAGGTCCAGATGCTCCTGCTCCTCGCTACGCATGGCGCCAGCAGTCATTGAGCGAGGAGATTACAAAGAGACAACTCTATGCGTCCAGCCATCCTAAGGTGGAGAAGCTGACCGTGCTCTTGTCGAAGTTGTTAGTACTGCAGTCTCTCCCTTTCCAAGTCGTGGACTCTGCATCCTTCAGAGAACTAATGGCTCATGCCGAACCGAGGTGGAGAGTTCAAAGCCGCAATTTTTTTTCCAAAAAGGCTGTGCCAGCCCTTCACCATTATGTACAACAGAGCCAGTCCTTGAGCTTATCAGTTTCTGCCAAGGTGCACGGCAACACGGACGCATGGAGCTGTAACTATGGTCAGGGCCAGTACATGTCCTTTACAGCCCACTGGGAGAATGTGCTTCCCTCCCAGCCACACCAACAACTTCCACAAGAGATGGCGCTTTGTCCTCCACATTGTCAAACTGCTGCTCCTGCGCCAGTGTCCGCCTCCTCCTCCTCCTTCTTCACTACCACCTCAGCCTCCACAAGTGCTGCTCCATCATACCACATGTGCAGGGCACAGCAGTGTCACGCAGTTCAACACCTGGTTTGCCATGGCTAACAAAGTCACACAGGGGAGGAACTGTTCCATGTCATGCAACAAGAAATCAATGTGTGGCTTTCTCCGCGACAACTAAAAATCGGAACCATGGTGACAGACAATGGAAGGAACATGGTGTCCGCGCTGCACCGAGGAGGGATGGTCCATGCGCCCTGCATGCCGCACATGTTCAATCTGATAGTCAACAAGTTTTGGAAGTCTTTCAGCTATCTGCAAGACATTCTAAAAATAGCCAGAACACTGTGCATGCACTTTAGCAATTCTTACAAAGCCAAGCACACTGTAATGTCCATGGCTATGTAGCACTATCCGTAGTTGGCGGAATAGAGGTGTTTATTTGTGTGTGAACTGTGGCTTACTGCTTGTGTTTGGATTAACTGAGCCACACACTGCTCCTTGCATTTCTGTCCTGCCCAGCAAGGGTTACCCGCCTGATGGACAGTTCCCCAGTGTCCCCTAGTCTTGTCTTACCAGTGTATCTAGTTCAGATTTACCAGTCTCATTTTGTCTGCCCGTATCTGTACCTGACCTTATATAATCTGCTTGATCTTGACCTGACCTGTGTATATCACGGCTGTAACTGTATCTGGATCTGACCTGTGATTATCTGCTTGAAGAACTGTCTATATCTGATGTTTTGTCCCTGTATCAGTCATGTGTTTGTATTCTGTGCACCAGTGTGAACACTGGTCTATTTCTGTATTCCGTTGCCTATCCGCTCCACCATCCAGCAGCTGCCAGACAAAGTAAGTTTCCCCTGTCATGTTGTAGGGTCACTCCGGGACTGTCAGTTAGGTTCCTGATAGTGGGTTCACCCTTATCAAGGCGGTTTATCTGCTTTAGGCAGGGCCTTAGCCCGCAGGGACGTTGCAGGGTGAGTTCGCCACCACCTACCTAGTCTGACAGCTAGCGTCAAGCCTGGTTGTGGTTGCGCGGTTTGCTGGACAGGTACTGACACACACCCTCAGAACGGCCTACCCCAACATAGTCTGATATGCGATGTTTCCACCCCTTGGAATTCCAGCCTTCATATGTTAGACCGCCTGTATGAACAGAGAAAAGCCATTAATGATTTTTTGATGGCGCAAGCGGATCCCAGTACTCCCCTATGTAACTTTGATGTCAGCCACTGGCAGCTCATGCGTGACACCTGCCGTTTGCTCAGGCCCCTTGAATAGGCCACGTTATTTGTCAGTCGCCAGGACTGTGGGATGAATAACATCATTCCACTGCTTCATGTCCTGGAACTCATGCTGCAAAATCTGTCTGGTCAGGGCACTGGAGAAGTGGAGACAACATCTCATGGCCACATGAGTCCGGTGGGGGCTTAACTGTAGGAGGATGAGGAGGTGGATATTGGAGCACAAGCAGAGTCCAGTGAAATCAGTGGTTTTTCCAAGCAGGTGAGTGTAAATGAAAGAGAAGAGGAGCAGGAGCATCCGGAGGAGGTAGAAGATGAGGTAGATGATCCAGAAGCACCGTGGCAGTATACTGTGGAGATGGAGGCCGGGAGTCCCTCAGAGTCACTTGTGCAGATGGCCAGCAGCATGCTACTTTGCCTAACTAGTGACAGCCGAATAGTCAACATCTGCCATAGTGATGACTTTTGGCTCTCCACCCTCTTGGACCCTCGCTATCGGGCGAAAATGGGTGACTTTTTTCCAGCTGCTGAGAGGGAGAAACAACTGGCATACTATAGAAAAATACTGTGCACAGAGTTGGCCGCTGCCTATGTGTGCCATTGTCCATCATCTTTCAGGTCTGACCGGGGGATTCCTGGCAGTCATCGCTCGCGTACTACTGCCACGGCAGCTGTGGAGAGCTGGGGGGGGGGTAGGAGCAGTAGCAGTTCCATGAGCAGCAGCTTAAGTCTGGATTCCTTATTGAGCAACTTCCTTCACCCGCCTAGTGAGGAGGGTAGCAGCAGCAGCATGACATGGAGCAGATCCTTCACCAGCAGGTGGTGGCCTACTTGGACAGCACTTTACCACCTCAGGTAGAGGATCCAATGGACTACTGGGCAGCCAAACTTGATGCGTGGCCGCAACTTGCGGAGTTTGCAGTAGAGAAGCTGTCCTGCCCGGCCAGTAGTTTGTCATCAGAGCGGGTGTTCAGTGAGGCGGGGGCCATCATTACCCCAAGGAGAACCCGCTTGTCTACCCATAATGTGGAGAGACTGACATTGTCAAGATTTAATCAGGCTTGGATTGGCCAGGATTTCAACTCGCCAATGCCTAATGCATCGGATTAGATCAGCCATGACGCCTCCTCCAAAAGTTGAGAAATGAGTCTGGGTTCTAACTACCTGCCTCAGCCACTATTCTGATGCTGCCACCCGCCTGATGCCACACATCTGCTGCCAGTTGCTCCATCTGCCTCCTATCATCTTTACCAGGAACTGGAATTGTCCGCCACCTCCACACTATATCATGGTGCCACTCTGCAGACTCCTGCTGCTGCTGCTACTGATGCCACCTTTGCACTATATCATTGTGCCACTATGTGGCTTTACATGTTTCTGCCACCATGTTGCTGCCACCTGTGGGTTCCTGCTGCTGCCACCACACTCTTATCATTGTGCCCCTTCGTGGCCTCCTGTTGCTGCTGCTGATGCTGCTGCCGCCACCTCCACACTCCACATTGGAGCACTCTTTGGCTTTCCATGTTGCTGCCACCATGTTGCTGCCACCTGTGGGCTCCTGCTGCTGCTGCCACCTCCACACTCTGTCATGTGACCACTCTGTGGCTTTCCATGTTGCTGCCACCTGTGGCCTCCTGTTGCTGCTGCCGCAACCTCCACACTCTTATCATTGTGCCACTTTGTGGCCTACCATGTTTCCGCCACCTCCATAATTCGTCATTGTGCTACTCTGCAGCCTACTCATGCTGCTGCCAACTGACCGATGTCTCCCTGGAACACCCTGTGATTTCCATAATACTGTTTTCACCCTCCACCACTCTATGACGTTGCCAGTGTTTGGTTTTCTCCTTCATTTCATCTGTCAGAAGGATAAAAAGCTTCAGGATTGATAGCCAAAAGCAGGAGTGGATACAGAACACACAGGACATGCAAGTATCCCATTTTCTGCTCATCTCTGGATCATATTCTGGATCAACTCCTGTTTGTTTTTGGCTTTAGCAATAATGATGGATTATTGACCGATTGAAAGAGGACACTGACACGTGAAAAGAATGGCAAAATGATCAGTGACATCAATGCAAAATTACTTCCAACAGCCTCTCCACTCTTTAGGGGGGTTTCTACATGTATCCACGTTTAACAGAACAGGTTCTGTCATAATGTATGGAATCATCTGATGTCAGTGTAAAAAGAGTGCACTCTCTGATGTTATAGTGGGATTTTGGCCCTCAGCTCAGTCCTTTCGAGCTGGCACAGAGGTTACCTTGTCAGGCTACATTCCCACTTTGCTTATTTGGTGAAGTTGGCCTCTGTAAGTGTACATGGAAGTGAAGAGTGAAGCGATTCTAAGAGCGGCGGCTGTCTTATGCAAGTCATACTAAAACACAGCATTGTTTGAAGACGAAACCACGCTCCCTATGCAAATTTAAGCATGGCACAACGTTCTACAACACCCTATAGCAGTGATGGCGAACCTTCTAGAGACTGAGTGCCCAAACTACAACCAAAATCCACTTATTTACCATTAAGTGCCAACACAACATTTTAAGCTGTAACTTATAGCTACCTGTTCTTCCTCATGTTTCAATCGTATCAGTCCCCTGAGGCCACCAATGCAGTTGAAAGAAGGAGGGCAAATGCAGACATTGTAGCTTCTCTCCAGGGTCTCACTGTAGAGAAGAATGGTGGGTCCAGCAGGAGGACCTCCAAAGACATTGCACTTCTTTCAACACCTTCTCAATTTTCCGCAGTTCCAAAAAGCCAATGAAATGTCACTTTAAAACATTTCTTAAGTTTCTTAGGACTGCAGGTGGATTTGGTCCTATTTGGTGAAATCTGACCTGGAGCGATGGTCTGAGTGCCCACAGAAATGGCTCCGAGTGCCACCTCTGGTACCCATTTGATAGGTTCGCCATCACTGCCCTACAGGCTCTCTGCAGCCAGGAAATACTTGTTTTTTAACGTAATTCATCATGATTCGATTTGGACCGAATCAAATATTTTCGAAAAATTTGGCAAATCGGGGCGAACCGAATTTTAACAAATTCGCCCATTTCTAGCCAAAACAGAAAATGTTCTCCTGTGTCAGACCTATGCAGAAATCCATAGTGGGGATCGGGTAACCAGTATTTTTACTTAAACGTACGGTAATAAGCAAAATACTATAGTAGTCTTGAGAAAACAAAATTTTCATTTAAACTGGAAAAACTTTTAGATTCCCAGCAACATCACCACAGGAATGAGGGATCATCACTCAATTATGATTGAGAGACTTCCCTATAATTTGTAGCTCTAACAATATCATCAATATGTCTCTACCTCCATATAATAAAGTTTTTGTTTTCTACAGATTCCCTCAAAAAATTGTGTGCAATCACAACTCATGTGTCATCAGATGGATCCCATAACAACTATTGTTCTGTTGTTTGTGGCTTTTTTCGATAAATATCTTGATAAATGTTAATGATATACCAGGGTACCATGACCTTCAGGTATCCAGTTCTGTCTGGAGCCCCTCAGAAGGGCTTCTGTTTTGTGCTCTGAACTGAAGGAGTACGTCAGGGGTTGTGTAGCTAATCCATCCTGCATGGAAACGGCAGGGGACCTCTACATTGACCAGTCCGCCACTGCTCCTCACACACACGGCTGGTGATCGGCCAACACAGAAAATGTTCTCCTGTGTCAGACCCAAAATGCAGATGAAGGAATCTATAGTGACCAGGGAAGCAGTATTTTCAATTTCTATTAGTTAATAAGCAAAATACTTTATTAGTCTTGAGAACTTATAATTCTCATTGAAACTGGAAAAGCCTTTTAGATTCCCAGGAACATCACCGCAGGAACGAGAGATCATCATTCACGTATCACTGAGAGACTTCCCTGTAATTTTCACCAGTAACAATATCATCAATATGTTTTTACCTCAACATGATAACATTTTTGTTTTTTTTAGTTCAATTCAACTACTTTGGAAAAAGACCCAAATAAGAAGCAGTTTGTTTACGTCAAAATGACGTCTCCAGTTTGCACCCTGGAGAAAGTTGTCCTGGTGTCTTATCAAAGTGGCTTCATCTTCATACAGACCGACAAACCAGTCTACACCCCAGGATCTAGAGGTACAGAGACCTAATCAAGAGGGTGACAAGAAGTGAGGTGGTCCAAGTTATGGATGGAATATATTCCTCCTGTGTAGAACTTGTGGGCAAAAAAAAAATGTTTTTGGAATCACAAAGGAGGAAATATACCACATTATACATATACAGCTAGTACAAGTTTTCATGGTGCCCAATGATCTACTGCTTTAACATAACATTGAAAAGTTTTACATAATTTATTAAAATAGAAAAATTATTTAAAAATATTATTAAGAAAATGTTATAGATGAATCATCATATTCATATAAACTTAGTTATGGTGGGAAACTATGGGGGAGAATAGTCATACACTGGCATAAAGACCTGTAGAATAGAGGTAATAATAGAAGTGAGCTTTCCCAATATATGCAGGATATTGATAGTAGTATTGAGCTGTGCCCATATATACAGGATAGGGATAGTGGGGGAGACATTTTCAGTTTTGTGGTGTAGAAGCAGTACAATTAAAGTTGTGGGCAGTCAGGGGCGCGGAAGCTGGTAAAGTGAGCGGACATGGGTGGGGACTCTTTTGCAAAACCGGCAAACTTTTGTTTGCTGGTTTTTACACAAAGCTACACCAGGTCGAACAGGTAGTAGTGCCAGTGTATCATAAATCTCCCTCTATAAAATACACTGTTACCCAACACGGACAAATATATATATATACACAAAGAACCTCTACATCGCTTAACATGGAACATGATAATACAACTTTGAATACTACAGAGCCACATCCTTACAAGTACATGGTACAATGTCAGGGTTCGGGGGTTAGTGGACCCTCTGGACCACCGTGGGAGATGGTACTAGCTGACACCTGGGACCGGAGTCTAAGCGGCACCTGGTTCTCACCAGAGCACGCTGCAAAGCGGGATGGACTTGCTGTGGCAGGGTGCCACCAGGTTGTTCCACAGGAGCGACTAGCCAGCGGTGGCAGCCAAGGTAGCGGTATAGAAAGATAGTCCAGGCTCGTGGTCAGAAGCAGGCTGATTGTCAGTGCAGGCGGCAGAGATGCAGACCTCAAAGGTGAGGTCCGAGGTCACAACAGGAGATTCACAGGAACAATGCAGGGAAGCTTTCTCTATGGTTAGGGAGCTCAAAGATCCAGCAGGGAATTATGGGAACAGCCAGCCTTTATGGAAAACCGGGAAGTGGCCAGCACCAATTAACGGTGCGCTGGCCTAGCCTGGATGGGAGCAGGATTGTGGAGAGGTAAGCGAGGGCCGGGGGGGCGCCGCGCCACGGAGAGGGACACGGGCGGGCCAGTGATCCGAGACATGGGGCACCAGTGACATACAAATTATATACAAATGTATAGTAGATGAGAGAATGCTAGGATATTGCATTGGGTCTAGGAAATATCAAGATATATACAGAATTTTCACTTACAGAAGGAACAATCAGAATATACTTTAACAAAATCGTGATAATATATAAACATATTTTTGTATAATTATTTCTTCATTATTATTAAGTTTTATACAGGCTTTTTACCGTGACACCGGATCTCAATCCACTAAGCAAATCAGTGAATGTCGAGTTCTGGGTAAGATGGGATTTTTCTCCTGTATATGTCATAGTAGTAAGATGTACATGTTGTGTTCTTAAGTCATTTAGCGTCGCCCCAAGAAGTGAAAATATATCCAAATATCAAAAAAGCAAACAGCTACACCCATGCAAAAAATAGAGCAAAGGTAAAGGGCGGCACTGTAAAAAAGTGGATGAAATCCAATGTAGGTGCAGGCTTGTGAAGGTCCGGCTTAAGACCCCAAAATCTAACTAATCCAATACAGGAAAGCAGCACTGTGCAGATTTGATATTGTGAAAATCATAAGGACTTATCCAAACAAGATTACAGTAAGTCTGAAAGATGTTGTCACACGTACAGTATTGGCTATTGGCTGAGCCGAGTCAGGGTCCTCTATTCCATTTTCATCAGAGTTGTATGTTATATTCTGTAAAATTCCCTTCTGAAACATCCAATGTCTGCCAAAAATAACATTTCTTTATGGTCTAACCAAGGTTTTCCAGTTTTGATGGATTTGTGTAACGTTTGAGATGAAAATTGACTCCACTATGAAACTATTGGTTCCACACTAATACAGGCAGTCCCCTACTAAAGGACACCCGACTTACAGACAACCCATAGTTACAGACAGACCCCTCTGACCTCTGGTGAAGCTTTCTGAATGCTTTACTAAAGTCCCTGATTGCAATAATCAGCTGTAAGGTGTCTGTAATGAAACTTTATTGATAATCCTTGGTCCCATTACAGCAAAAAATGTTTTAACTCCAATTGTCACGGGGGCCAAATTTTTTTTTGTCTGGATCTACAATTATAAAATATACAGTTTCGACTTACATACAAATTCAACTTAAGAACAAACCTCCGGACCATATCTTGTATGTAACCCGGGAACTGCCTGTATAGTGCATCTATATAGAGAATATTATTTCTAATAGTCTGATACATTGGGGCAGATTTATCAAGCAGTCTGAAAGTCAGAATATTTCTAGTTGCCCATGGAAGCCAATCACAGCTCCCCTTTAAAATATTCATGAGCACTGGTAAAATGAAAGCTGAGCTGTGATTGGTTGCCATGGGCAACTGGAAATATTCTGACTTTCAGACTGATTGATAAATCTGCCCCATTATCTAGAAGAATGATGTGCCTTAGATGCTAGGATGCACCTACTGTGGTGGTACAATTTCTAAGATGTGGGCAGCATCAGGCGTGGTCAGTTGCTACAAAGCAGGACCGGTCACCTTAACGTATCACTTACTGTACTGGTAGGTGGTGTGGAGGATAGTGACCCATTCACTTACACACAACACAGTTATTAGATATTTGGCCACCACCAGGTGCCAGTGGTGGTTGTCACTTCTAATTGCACATTTCTATTATGACAACCATGCTTGGCAAAATATCTTGACCAAAACTATATGACTAATATATTTTCTTTTCTTCATAGACTCCAGAGAATGTATTGGTCAAAACAGATTTCATAAAATGTACTGGAATCACTCCCTTAACTTACGCACTTTCTGATCTTGTAAGGTGAGAGACAAATCTTGGGCATAGAGGATCATATACCGTATTTTTCGGACTATAAGGCGCACCATCAATAAATGCCTGCTAAAACGTCTAGGTTCAAACATGAGGCGCACTGGATTATAAGGCACTCCTGATAATAAGGATGAATGACCAGCAGGTGGCAGACCTGTTCAAGGCAGTTGTTGTTTGTAAGTACGGTTCATATATAAGGCGCACTGGTCTATAACGCGCACCTTTGACTTCTGAGAAAATCAACTGATTTTTTGTGTGCCTTAAAGTCTGAAAAATACGGTATCAATGATGATAATATTGATAATAAAGGCAATGACTAGTTTTGCCCTTTATTTTCCAGTTTGGGAATATGGACCATATCAGCAAAGTTTGATGACAGAGCAGTACAGAATTTTACTGCACAATTCGAAGTGAAGGAATATGGTAAGAATGGGACTCAAGTAATTAGGTGTAACAATTGAAAAGTCTAGATCACTTCACCCTCCCATTTTGATGCTCAAACCATGTAAATTATCTGCATTATGATATCCAGTTTTCCTATAAAAGTGAGTGGAGAAATAGTCATATAAGGTCCCAGTGGTCGGATCCACTGCAGTCTGATACTTAACCACTATCCTGTGGATAGAAGATAAGGATCTGTTGTGGAAATACCACTTTGTAGAGGTTTTTATATCAATTTTCCATCCTTAATTATATCTAAAAAAAGAAAGCAGATACTGTTGATACCAGAAGAGAAGGAGGGTGCCCTAAATTACTGCTTCTGCAAGCCAGCTGTTATTTCCTATAGAAAAATAGGAGGAATTTGCTAGGGTTTGTCAGGACAGGATACCTAAATTTAAAAAAAAACATTATCAAATTAGAATTCGCTATTATGTTATTGGAAAATTTTCTCTTTACCCTCGAAAAGCAAAACAAGCAGTGTAATACTTGGTGGACATCATTAGTATCAATCTATAAAATCCTGGGAGTGGAAAGACTTTTTTCCTAAGTCTTTATACTAAGAAGAAGTAATTGGCGCTCACCCCTGTATGACTCTTCAATCTCTGGTTGTAACATCTGTGTCGGTGCTATCCTCTCTCCATGATGCATAGCTGAGGATGTACTGATTTCTGCCATAAGTTTCACTCTGAAATCAATACTGTGAATAGTATTTTATGTTTGGCGAATAATTGGATTGATGTGCAGCACACACTCCTGCTATGTAGCTCTTGTTTATTAACAGTGAAAAACGCTGTTGCGGACAGGCTCTCCATCCACTCATACCTCTCCTTTGCTGTTTGATCGTGATGTCAGAGCTGTGTTCCAATCGTTTTGGGGACCTAGACTCCAATCTCTGCATTCTGGTATCTTGACCTTCTGCCTGTAATCAGACTTCCCTTCTGCCTTGAGTTTCTGTACTGCATTAGCCCTGTTGTTGTGACCTGAATCTGATGAATATTCTGGTATCTTGACCTTCTGCCTGTAATCAGACTTTCCTTCTGCCTTGAGATTTTGTACTTCCTTAGCCCTTTTGTTGTGACGCGAATCTGGTGAATTTT
This sequence comes from Engystomops pustulosus, assembly GCA_019512145.1. Lineage (NCBI taxonomy): Eukaryota > Metazoa > Chordata > Amphibia > Anura > Leptodactylidae > Engystomops > Engystomops pustulosus. Next base: position 22,730 of record WNYA01002818.1, on the reverse strand, counting down.
CTTCTTTGTTTGTTTTGTCTTGTCTTCATTTCCATGTTTTGCATTTTGGCACAGAAAGGGAACATCTTTCCCCCTACCATCTAGGGTGAGTGGGGCAAATAGGTAGAGGGGACCAGGAAAGGAACAGTGTCTCTTTTTCTATATTTAGTCTGTTTCCAGAGCCTCCATTACATTGGCATATTTATTATACATACTGACAGAACATGCTTATATAAGAGGAAGGACTAACAAGATGTTCCAAAGGTAGTTGGCCATTTGGAATTTCAAGACTTCTTCCGACTCCATGAAACACAGATGACTGTTGCTGCTATCTTTGGAATGACTTGTTATCCCTCCCTTCCCCATGTGCATATCTTGTTGTCAGTATGTACAATAAAATATACCACGGGTTGAAGTGTCCTACAGGGCCATATCATTTTGAATTATTATTATCATTGAACTTGTACATTCATTGATTAGAGCACAATCCCTACTTCTGTACTCTGTGCAGCAAAGACCCCCCCCCCAAGGCCACTTATCCTCTAGCAGTGTCTCTTCTATCTCTACTGTGATATTCTTGTGATATGTCAGCTATAATCTTCACACCCAGTGGTAACTTGTGGTACTGCAAACCATTATAATTCCTAATTTCATGCCATGTTTTACATTTATTTTAGTTCTACCAAGTTTTGAAATAAAAATCACTACAAGGAAGAAATTCTTTTACATAAAAGATGAAGAGCTAAGGGTGGACATAGAGGCAAAGTAAGTGGAGGATTTGGGTTGGTTCAAAATTTGGTTACAAATAGATGCGTCTGGGAAGTTTCTATGTCGTTTATCTATGGTGACATCTATGGAGACATCACTAATGAGACTGGTGGTAAAACATTATTCTATTTCTCTCTAGTTATCTCTATGGTAAACCTGTAAATGGCAAGGCCTTTATTCTCTTTGGAATCAAGAGAGACAACGAGAAGACCAGTCTATCGAATACCTTAAGAAGAATAGAGGTAATGATATTATATCTCTTTACCTATATGGCAGATATTTATCCATGAATTCAGGGCAGCACATACAAAGCAGTTCTCCATTAAGCAGGGCCACCCCCTTGAAGTCTATAGTAGGCACCAATGCATCCACTGTATATCAGATACCTGTCCAAGAAGCAGCACCACCACCACCAGGCTTGGCGCAAGCTTTCAGGCTGGGTAAGCAGTGGCAAACCCACCCTGCAATGTTCCTGCAGGCTACGACCCTGTCTACTTCAAATATACCGATAAATATACCTGATAAAAGAGCTTCTAGAAACCTGCTAAAGAACCCTGAGAGACTCTGCAAGTTGATAGGGAAAGCGTACTTCGTTTGGCAGCTGCTAGATGCTGCAGCAGACGGATAACATGAAGCCAGAGACCAAAAGGCTTACCCACAAGGATACAGAGGGACAAACAATAGACACAGACAAACAAGCAGGCTCTGACACAACTGGTCAAAACCAAGGTGGTGGCAAAGCACAGAATCTAATTATTGAGACATTAAGTAAATGTGATAGATGTTGTAAACACAAGTAATAATAAACAGAAATTTGGAAAAGCTATGAGGAGGTTTAATAGAACTGGGCAGCTATATAAAAAAGGTTCCTGGACACCGCCCCCAGCAGTTGCCTGGATCATCCCTGTTGGATAGGGCTTGGTGTTGAGGAACCTACAGCAGAAACCTAAGCTGCTGTTCACTCATACAAAACACAGAGTAAAATTAATGTCACCTAATCCACATTCTGCAGACTTTGGCATGGATGTTACCCGGTATTTGTTATTTCTATTTTGATACAGATCACTGATGGTGAAGGTTTTACTGTATTGAGAAGACAAGACTTGGTGAATTATTTTAAAGAAGAATTGGACATGTTACAGTATACCTTATATGTGTCTGTCACTGTTATTACTGATTCAGGTAGGTGATAGTAATACTGTATCTCCACAACCTTCCATACCTCCAGAATATATCTAATCCAACATTAGTGGAACTTATGTGAGCCAGATGATGAAATATACTTAAGAATCTTCTTGCTTATTTTGTCTAGAAAGAAGAAGTTGGTATGTTATACTATCATAAAACCCAAATTACCACCCCATGCATGGTTTAAATAATACCACCATATAGTGTCAAACACCATACACCCTGGCAGTTGGCTCCCTGTGATCAGACATTTATGCCTCATCTTGTGGATAAGAAATAATTGTCCTTAAAGGGAAGACCCCAATAATATTACTCTACAATGGTCTCTCTTCCAGGCAGCGACTTGGTAGAATCTGAACTGGAGAATATTTATATTGTGACGTCTCCATACAAAATCCTCTATACAAAAACCCCCAAGTTTTTCAAGCCTGGCATGCCATTTGACCTTATGGTAAGTGAAAGGATTTTAGTTCAAAAGATGTTGTATTACAATATAAAATTCTGTTCTGTTTGTGCCTAAACAAACTGTGATATCAGTATTTGTACTGCTGAAAATTAGAGAATCATTTGTAAGATGGTTGGGGATATTATAGATCTTAAACAACCAAAAATCCCCTCGAGGAACGCACCACTGAGTAGAAGAAGCATTGGGGCTCATTTACTAAGGGTCACGGAGTGCAATTTTGTCGGACTGTGCACTTTTTTCAACAATTACATGGCATGGACAGGTATTTAAGTGTCTGCGCTGGGATTGTGTCGCACACGATCCTTTTTTGGCACAACTGTGCTGGTTTCCATATAATCAAATTGGAGGGACGGGATGTCGGACCATCCGACTGATTGTGCCGCAAGCCCAATCACTTAGATGCACCACTAAAAAGATGGTGAACTCTGTCGGACCTGAGCGGGGAAGTGACACATGCAGGATATCGGGCGATCTTAGTGAATCACGGCACAGTGCATTATACACGGACAATGCATTTTCTGTGAACTCCAGCGGCCGGGTAAGTAAATGTGCCCAATTGTTTAAGATGAACATATTTCAAAACTACAATTGGAGAAATTCTATAGTTTATTTTTCCATTTACACAGAAAAATGAGGCTTGTGCCCTCAGGGAAGGTCAAAAAAAAATTTTAAATTCCAAGAAAATCCACTGTTGCGCCATCTTCTAACATGTGTTTTTTATACACATGTGTGGTCCAAAATACACTTTGGGATATTTAATATGCCTTCTCGACCTCTTCTTTTGCCTCTTTGGGTGTTTCAGAGAATTGAAAAGGCAGAAATCGGGGCAGGCTGGGGTGGGCAGAGGCATGAAATCTGAGCTAGAGAATATGGTCTCCATACAAAATCATCTACACAAAAACCCTCCAAGTTTTCCAAGCCTGGCATGCCATTTGACCTCATGGTGAGTGTATGGATATTAGTGCGGAAACGATAGCGAAAAAATTCCCCCAGATTAGATCTGGTCTTAGGTCCAAATTGGTGGAGTTTGCTTCCGATCTACTAAGGGGACATTCAAGCGATCAGAGCCTGTTTTAAGTACAAATTTTTGAAGGCCCTTAATGTAGATGTAATTTCATTTTCTTCCTCAATGTTCACTGCTTGGAACATATTTTGAATGTCAGTTTGTTATTTCGAGTATCTTTCCGTGCGGATGTTCTCAATGCTGCGGCTTACCATGAGTCTGATATTAATGTTGGACAGTACAGGCAATCCCTGACACCCGGCTTAAAGCAGAAAAATATAAAAATCCAATTGTCACTGGGACAAAAAAAAAAATCTTCGACAATACTATTAGAAAATATATAGTTCGGATTTACATATAAATGTAACTTACTGTATATACTCGAGTATAAGCCGATGTATCTGATTTTACCACAAAAAGGCTGAGAAAACTTTTCAGCAGAGGCATGAACTGGTTTTAACTTCCTAACTTATCCTCAGATCAAGCTTTTTGCCCATTTTTGATTTACCTCAACTAGGAATGAGCAGACTCAAACATTGTGATTCAGCCAGAAGAATGGGTTTGGCATTCAGGCTCACCCCCAGCAGTAACACCTGCACTTAGCACTTAGTGCTAACACGGGATCAGTGCTGGTACTGATCTTAGATGTTCACCCATACAAGATGGCGCCACCATCTTGGATCAGTTCCTTGCTCACAGTAACCTCATTGGGGAGGGTCGATCTGTCTCCATGACAGTCCAGAGTCAATGTGACACACCAAGGCTTGTCATTTCTGGAGATCTATTACAGTGTGCCAGTGGTACACTGTAACATCATCTGCAAAATCTCCATATGCTTGCAGTATTGCAGTATATGGGAATATACAGAATAGTAAATAGAATGTTTTTGGAAATGCTCTTACCTCATGCTATAATATTACCAAGGCTTTTAATTAGACTAGACAAATATTTTCCAGTGTTCAGTATTGTCATTATCACATGATAGGGTCAGGTGCTTCAAGTCTAATTTATGTCCTTACCCATCTTAGGTCTATGTCACTAATCCTGATGGGACTCCAGCTCATCGTGTCCCTGTTGTAGCAGAACCAGGAAATGTAAGAGGAGTAACTCACGAAGATGGAACTGTTCGTCTGAGCATAAATACTGCCTCAGACCTAAAGCAGTTGAATATAAAGGTAATATTTCTATAGCAGTAAAAGCCACCATAGAGTACAATTTAGTAGAGTGAATGAGTGGCCTCATGGGTCTGTGCAGTTGACTAATGAACATTTAGGCTTTGATCACACTTATGTTGATCTTTTCTGTTACTTTTGATTATTAAATGATAGAAGCTCCAATACAGCATCAAAAGGCTCATCTATTTGCTTCTAGGTGTCAACCACAGTGGAACAATTAACCAAGGACCAACAAGCTTCTGCCTCCATGGTGGCCTCTCCATACAAACCCACTGGTGGTAACTACCTTCATATCGGTGTCACCGGAGGGGAATATAAAATAGGAGAAAATGTAGTTATCAACTTCATTATCAGGAACACCGACCCCGATGTCCAGACTCAGATCACCCATTACAACTATGTGGTAAGTGATGTGTGTTTTTTGTCTTTTATCAAGTGTAAATCTTATTTGTGATATAAGGATCTAGAATTAAGATCTTTCTACTGCACGTAAAGTTCATGAAGGGGACCAAATAGGCTTATATCATTGGGATATATTTCAATGTAAAAATGTTATTGTGAAATTTCTCTACCGGGATTTGTAGTTTTGGTCAGTATTAAGATGATTATTAATGCTCACGGCTCATTACAATCAATGTGATGTCCACATAATAGATGGACGTACAACATCTGGACACTTTTGGCTAATGAGCTTCCTTATTATTTATTTTTAACCAAAAATTCCCTTATAGAGTATTCAATAGTGGGTTTGTAGCTCAACCCCCCAGTGACCCGGCTGAGGATTACTCAGCTACTCCAACATTTTATGATGAGGTTTCTCTGACCAAGGTCTTTTTCTATTACCAAAAACCCTTAGCAAAGCTTCCTGGAACTTAAGGTTGTTAAAATCAGGTCAATGTATTACTTGAATCCAAGTAGTGTCTTACTTAACAGATCATCTTAAGGACATGTCCCAACTTTTTTCAGAGTTTCGAATGCCTCCATTTGAATCCATATGTAGTAGAGGTCCATATATTTTAATTTGTATTTTGTATCACTAATGAGTATTTTCTAGTGTTGATTTAATGTTGAAGCCAAAGTTCTGGCTGAAAACTAGGCTTGAGGACTCACAATGTTTAGCACGGACCTGAACATTAGAGTTTTGGTCCGTTCATCACTTGTTATGCCACTGATTTCCTCCAAAAAGGTAAAGAAAGAATTTCTAGATGCATAATTCATCTCTCTAATGTTGTATTTATGCAGATCATGAACAAAGGTCGAATAATGAAGGTGGGGACACAGGAGAGGAGTAAAGGCCAGACTCTGGTTACTATGTCACTGTTGTTAACAGAAGAATTTATCCCATCCTTCCGCATTTTGGCTTATTATACCGTGAGCACTGGATCTCACCGGGAGGTTGTAGCCGACTCTTTATGGATTGATGTGGAAGATACTTGTATGGGAACGGTAAGATACTAATTTTATTGAGAGTTTGTATTATTTTAGTTTGGGTGTCAGTTATAGCACAGTAGTAGGCTATATTCACACAAACTTATGCCCGCCGGGCTGTAGCCTGTATGTTCGCCGTGAAGAGGAGGAGTGTTCATTCCTCACTTCTCCATTGCGATGCATGGTGCACTGCGTCGTAACTAAACATGTGTGCACATGTGCCACACTGTATCGCTCCGTGCGCCCATTGCCATCTATGGGGGATGTACGTAAGCTTGTGCCCCCGACAGTCGTGTGAATGCAGCCTTAGTCTTCCTGAATTCCCATATACTGCTCTAAAAAACTCTTCCAAACTCTTTGGTAATAAAGCTCACCTATTACTGCACTTTAGATTTATTTTTCATATTGAAAACAATACAGTCATACACTGAGATAATTGCTGATTAATGTTAAGCATTCAATAGTCCAAAATGTATTTTACTATAATGACTGCTTGCCAAATTCTAACACCCCATTCGATTCTATTACATTTCTTCCCCTATAATCTTCTTATTTTTCATAACTTTTTGTCCAATTGGTTCTTTCTTCCTTATTGATCTATCAGTACAACAATATCTTGGAAGATTCATTTGAGCTAACAATGAATGAGTACTGTATAAATACATTGGGGCACATTTACTTACCCGGTCCTATTGCGATCCGAGCTGTGCGTTGTCCGACGATCTTGAACTCCGCCGCGATTCACTAAGATCCTGCGCCCAATTTCCTGCTTGTGTCGCTTCCCCGATCAGATCCAACGGAGTTCACCATCTTCTTGCCGTATGTATGTAGGTGCATTGTCTTGCAACACAATTTAAATGTTAATTCCTGCGCTCGGTACGAATCCGTCGGATCGGCCGACATCCCGCCCCCTGATTTTTGTCGAATGAAAGCTGGCGCAATTGTGCCAAAATCCTATCGCGTGCGCCATAATCCCCTTTTAAATGCAGCACAAATTGGTAATCGTAGAAATATCTGACGCATATGCGGTCCGCAGACCTTTAGTAAATGAGCCCCATTGTGTAATATATCCTATTAAACCCTGAAATAAGTGACATCATGTGACACAACATGCCATGCTAAGTGGGTGTCCTCTTCTGCCACAAATGAAGTCACTTCACTTCCTGTTGCAGATCACAGACCACATGAATTATCATAGATATTCCACCCATTCAAAAATAATAATGGAACATGACACATACCTGATCGGATTCCCTGTCACAGGCATACCTTCAGCCACCATGTCCGGCCATGTTCTAGCTCCATCAGGGAGCGGCGGTGTCTTTCTCTCCTTCTTAAAGGAGCAGGGCGTTTCCCAACTAGGCTGTCCTAGTCTACTAGCGTGCACTACCAGCCATATACCCCAGGATGCCCTTTTCTCCGCACCTAAGCAAAAGTTCCTAGCTTACTAGTCTTGCTGTATGGTGTTTGTTTCTGTCTGCTACCCGTGTATGACCCTCAGTTGCTCCTGACTCTGATTTGATCTGCGCTCCCTGCTTTACTACACCAGATTGTTTCTTGAGCCTGAACTGTCTGCCACAACCCTCTGCCTGTCCCTGGATTCTGACTGAATGCTGCCTTCCTTCACTACTGTTAGAGATTTTTATCTATGGCTTAACCGCCCTTCATGTTGTACAGTGACTTTCAAATTAACCCTTTCATGGTTGTCCCGGTACCGGGACTTGAACATAAACCAAGACACAGAGTAGAGTCATAGGCAATTAACTTTCAGGGACTTGAAGGGAATATAACTGTCTTAAGATGGCCACCACTGAAAAATGGTAGGGCGTGCCATCTTCTCTAACCACCGGATACAGAGGTGAAGTCTGCATTCCAGACGCCATCTTTCCCTCCCGAGGAAAATATAATAAAATCTCTTTTTTTCAAATTCTTTCTACATCAAAAACTTTGAAATGTCCCTTATCGCCTGTCTCTTTCTTTATGGGCACTCTGAAGGATTCCTGTCACTCTGTCCGTCAAAGTCAGGGGCTCTAAGTGTCTGTTTGCAAATTTGATTAAGTTTTCTCACTTGTACAATCATCAGATCATCTGACACATCCCAAAACTCTCAAACCTTCACTATTTTTCTTTTCTTTTCAACAAAATACTACCAGCCTTTATGTCTATTATATCAACTTTGCACTTTTCCATCAGTCCTACTTAACTCAACAACCTTCTGTCTACTTACATCAAGCCAATCTTCTGTCTGTGCATCTTTCCATTGATGTGAAAAACAAGTCCCCTTTCCCTTTATCTGCAATGCAATTGGCTCAATTCCAATTTACCCTGTTCTCTTCCCATCTTAAATGTCCACAACTGCAACAATGCCAAACTTGTCTCCACAGCTACAGCGAATCCAACACCTCGTGTGACCGACCCCAAAGAAACTAGATATCAGAGTTCCACAGAGGACTCTTTACCAAGTCTCCCTTATTGACTCTTTTACCAAGTCAACTCTCTTTACTGAACTACTCTCTCCTTCACTCTTTACCAAGTCAACTCTCTTAATGACTCTTGACCAAGTCACTACTAGTTCTTACAGTCATCCACAAAGTTGTTCAGACTCCCCGAAAGGAGCTGAATGCGCACCTGGCCAGGGCGGGTCTCCTCTGCATGTGCACAAATTGAGCTCTATGCCTCTATGGCACCAGTCAAACAGTACTATAGACACTATGATAATTTGACTTTCACAACAGAATATCTCTCACTCTAACATCTAAGGGTTACTACTTCCCGTCTCACAGCTTCAGCTAACATCACAGAATGTATGACCATCTGTCACTGTCCAGTCTCTGTCAGTCACCATACAAGTGATCCTTTGCCACATTATAGTGAGCATACTGTTATATATGGACATTTAAGGCAAAGTACATAATATCACACAAGGAGATGACTTTACCCAATCCTTTCAACCAGTGAAACAGAAATGACTTACCCCGACGAGTGCTGGTCACTGGCCGCCTGGACTCCTGCGGAGTTCACCTCGATGGTCAGATGTCCATAAAAGTATGCCCAACCCAGTCAAATCCAAATAATGTTAGAGATTTTTATCTAGGGCTTAACTGCCCTTCTTGTTGTACAGTGACTTTCAAATTAACACTTTCATGGTTGTCCCGGTACTGGGACTTTAACATAAACCAAGACACACTTCAGTCTCTTAGTGCATGTAAAAATCTTCTCTCAGTTTATTTCACAAACAGTCGTATATCAAAAAAGGACAGAAGAGTAATCAAAGAGGCATGAATAGAATACTGCAATGCTATTGGCCATAATGAATTCACCAGCACATTCTGGGAAAAAGTTAATAGCCCTTGTTCACAGACATGTTTATCTTCAGAATGTACAGATAATGGGGGTCATTTACTAAGCACCCGATTCGCGTTTTCCTGGCGTTTTACCCGAATATTTTCAATTTGCGCCGATTTCCCCTGAATTGCCCCGGGATTTTGGCGCACGCGATCGGATTGGCGCATCGGCACTGGCATGCAGGCAACAGAAATTGGGGGCGTGGCCGAACGAAAACCCTACGGATTCGGAAAAACCGCTGCAAAAATCTGTCGCGGAGCTTGCACTTACCTTCAGCTCGGCTCGGTGTATTCCAGTGCGTGTTGGGGAACTTCAGCGCAGCAGGAGGAACTGCCTTAAGAAATCCCAACCGGACCCGAATCCAGCGCAGAGAACGCGCCGCTGGATCGCGAATGGCCGGGTAAGTAAATCTGCCCCAATGTCTCCAGAAGCTTCTTACTAACCAAAACAAGGGATAAGCAATGCTAGAGAACAAGATAAGGAGGAGAACAATCATCTATAACAAGTGTCACAAAAATAACAGGTTACACAAAAATGGCTGAATCATGACATTTAACTGGACAGAGGTCAACTAAAATGTTTGCTTGATCTAACATGGCTGACAGTACACAAGATGTCATCTGAAACCAGTGCGTTCTGCTTAACACAATGGACTCTTACTGACTACCCGCCTTGCCTGACCCCTTGGTACCAGTGTTTCTGTGCTCGCTGGGCCAGCTGCTATCTATAGTGAGACCACAAGAGGTAGAGGCATTACGATCTCTCCACAGAAGATTCCAGATCCCTGTATAGGGGTAAAAGGCTGAATACCGGAGAGGTCCAGGGTTAACGCCCTTAGTGTGAGTCCCAAAGTCACACCAGTTATATAGCACAGGGGTTTCACAACCCTCTGCTTGTTATAGTTTGCTCAGGCCATGGACCCTGCTGGCCAAGCCAAGACACCTGTGCAAGCTTTGCAAGAGGACATGTATGATCTGCACCAGAATCAGGATCAGCGTATGCAGGCTATTGCTAATCACCTACACTCTGCAGCAACCCCTGTAGTACCCAAGGTCCCAGCCACATCAGCTCCTCAGTCTGGCAGCTTCTGTCTGTTCTGCTGACCAGCTTCCACTCCCACCTCGTTATGATGAAAGTGCCAAAGCCTGTCATGGATTCCTGAACTGGTATCTAATCCATTTGAGCTGCATGCTTATCTGTTTCCTACTGAGCGGTGGCATTGATTGTTTGCTTGCTTTCTGGAGAAGCTTTACCATGGGATAATCCTTTCTGGGAGCATGGCAGCCAACTTCATTGTGGGAGCTGTACCCAACTTCATTCAAGAGTTTTGAGCACAAACTCCCTGTGACTCGCCTTGAGATGCCTGTATTCTTTCCTCTCTAAATTGCAGATGTTTTCCAGAGAGAGTTCATCATTGAACCCCTGTCACTGAAAATAGGGGCAATGCACTCTGAGAGCATCTGTTTTTTTTGTTCTGCCCAATTCCTTGGACCAAGTTCTTCTGGGCCTCCCCTTGTTCCTACGCTAGTCCCTGTCCTTTCTGTGAACTCTGAGCCACTACCTTCTAGTGCAGTATGCTGCCTATGAAGATTTCTTCCACAAAAAGGAGGCTGAGATTCTCCCACTACATTCTCCCATATGACTGTCCGATTGATCTTCCTCCTGGACAGGATTATCATCTGTTAATGCAAGAGACTTTGGACATGTCTGAATATATCAAGGAGAACCTATAAAGAGAGTTTTTATAAGGATGTCTTCTTCTCCAGCTGGAGCTGTGTTTTTCTTTGTACAAAAGAAGAATGGGTCTCTTCGACCTTTTATAGATTTACGCAGTTTGAATAAGATCACCATCAAGAACAAGTATCCCTTGTCTTTTATCTCTGAACTCTTTGATAGGATCCGTGGAGCTAAAGTCTTCTCTAAGTTGGATCTCTGAGGGGCCTACAACTTGATCCATATCCATGAAGGGGACGAGTGGAAGACTGCATTCAACACTCGATACGGTCACTACGAGTATCTGGTGATGCTCTATGGTCTGTGTAATGCTCCAGCATATACAAAGTGCTCCTTGCTATACAAAGTTTTTGAGGACTTGAGAACTTCTACAGACAATTTATCTCAAACCTCTCTACACATTCACTGGCCCCATCTCTGCTCTCACGAAGAAGGGGGTGAATGCAAAGAATTGGATTCCTGAGGCTGAATCTGCTTTTTCTGAGCTGAAAAGGTAATTTACTTCAGCCTCTGTTCTTCATCATCCTGACGTCACATTACAAGTCTTTCTGGAGATTGTTGCCTCATCGATGCCGAAGCTCTTCTGTTCCTAAACGAATGGTTAGGGTAAATCCCTGTCCTGTGGCTTTTTCTCCAAGTTCTTCTCCTTTGCAGAAAGAAACTATTCCATTGGATATTATGAACTTTTAGCCAACAAGTTAGCCCTGGAAGAGTGGAGACATATCTTGGAGGGATGTATGTACCCTCTAATTATGTATACAGACCACTAGAATCTTACCTACCTACAATCTGCAATGTGTCAAGCCAGATGGTCACTGTTCTTTGCCATATTTGATTTTGAGCTTTATTTTCATCCTGCTGACAAAAACATTGATGTTGATGTTCTCTCCAGAACTTTTGAGACTATGGACAAGGAAGAAGACCCTTAGCACATCATCAAACATTCAAGAATTGTCTCAGTAGCTCTGCTTCAGGTTAAAGACATCCCACCTGGAAAGAGTTATGTTTGGCCTGCTGACAGAGAAAATATCTGAACCTAGGGACACAATTCTAAGTTTGCTGGTCACCCCGGAACTCTTAAGGCTCTGGATTTTACTTCACATCCAAACTGGTGGCCTACGATTCCTAAAATTGTGTGTAAATATGTTTTTGCATGTTCTAATTGTGCACAGAACAAAAGTACCCATTTCAAACCAACAGGCTTACTTCTACCCCTACCAGTTCCTGATTGGCCTTGGCAGCATATCGCCATTGATTTCAATACAGGCCTTCCTCCTTCACCCCAGTTGTATTGGCACAGCACATATTCCACTTGCATTGACTTCATTTTCACAATGGGACAGATTTACTTACCTGGTCCATTCTCGATCCAGCGGCAGGTTCTCTGTCAAGGATTCGGGTCTTCCGGTGTTTCCCTAAGGTAGTGCATCCGATATCCCCCAGGTGTCGCTGCTACGCTGAAGTACGCCGGAATTCACTGGAGTTCACCATCCGTTGCTGGGTGCAAGTAAGCGCGTGTCAAGCAACACATTTTTAGAAAAAATTCTGCTTTTTTTCTGAAACCATCGGGTTTTCCGAAGGCCTTGCCCCCTGATTTCCATCTGATGCCGGCGCCGACGCATGTGCATGTGCCAAAAACCCGGGGCAATTTGGGACAAATCGGAAATTTTCTGGAAACTCGGCGAAAAAATCGATTCCGGCCCTTAGTAAATGACCCCCATTGTCTCTGATTGTGGCATACAGTTCACATCAAAATTCCAGAGAGATCTGTGTAAACTTCTGGGATTAAAATTAGATTTATCCTACCAGCAACCAATGGTCAAGTTGAACGTGTCAATCAGAGTATTGAGGGATACCTCTGACAATTTGTTTCTGCTCTACAGGATAACTAGGTGCATCAACTTCCCATGTCAGAATTCTCTTATAACAATCATACTAGTTAAACTACTGCTGGATCTCCATTCACTATTTGCAGCTTACATCCTTCCGTACCTCTTCCTGCACCGGCTAGCTCTGAGGTTCCTGAGGCTAATGAGGCGTTTGTTCCCATATTCCTTGGACCATTTGAGGTTCTTCAGCAAATAAACCCAGTGTCTTACAAGCTCCATCTTCCTCCGTCCCTCAGAATAGTTAACTCCTTTCATGTTCACCTTTTCAAACCACTGATTCTGTTCCTGCTTCTGCTCTTGGTGGTACTAGTGATGTTTATGAGGTTAAGGAGATTCTGAACTGCAAGAAAATAGGAAGATGAACCTATTACCTGGTAGACTGGAAGGGTTTTGGTCCAGAAGAAAGATCTTGGGAAGCTGAGGAGAACATTGATGCCCTTGCCCTAATTAAACGGTTTCTGTCCGCTTCAGGTCAGAAGAAGAGGGAGCGTAAAGGGGGGACTGTATCACTGGTAACAAGTTCTGCCTCTGGCCACATTACCCCTCGCAGACTTACCTTCCACCGCCATGTCCGGCCAGGCTCTAGCTGCCATAGGGCGCGGGTGGCGTCTCACTCTCCTTCTTAAAGTAGCAGGGCTATTCCGAATTAGGGTGTCCCAGTCTATCAGCGTGCACCTCCAGGCATATACTCCAGCAAACCCTCTGCACCTGAAGAAAGGTTTCTAATCCTGCTGTATGGTGTTTGTTTCTGTCTGATACCTGTGTGGGACCCAAAGTCAAACCAGTTAACAACCCGCTGCTTGTTACACTAGGTCTCATCGGAGGGATGTGTTATGTGGAGGAAAGAAGACAATATGGAGTAGAATATGACAAAATTCTCTCTGGAATGCTGTCTAGAAGAGAGGAGATATCTGGACCAGAAATATAGATCTTTATGCCATCTTTATAGGAATGGTAATGAAAGACATGAGACTTAAAGAGGACTTGTCAGCCATTAAAAAGGGCACTGGAGCTGCTTACTAAAGTAGGTATCTCCTAGTGCTGCGCCATTTTTAGCATTGATAAACTGCTAGCTGTATCAGACCCTCCGATAAAGCTAGCAAACAGTGCCGTGGTGTACAATAGGAACGCTGGACCATGCTCAAAGTGGTCGAGCGTATTCATGAGGGGGCGGTCCAGGCTTCATGCGTCAGTCACCGCCTCCTAGTCCCGTTCCCTCATGAATACTTTAGTAAACAGCTCCTAGTGCATTTTTGTGGGTGACAGGTCCTCTTTAATGAGCTGTCCTAGGCCAGAGGTGTAGATGGAGAATAGTAGGGGTCTCATGACAGAACCTTGAGAGATGCCAATAGGGAGGGGCTGTGATGAAGAGGTGGTGATATATGAGAAGATCCACATTCTAATGGGAAGATAAATGATGTTAACAAATGTATCATTTCTACAGCTGCGAGTAACAGGAGAGAAAGACAGAGACAATATGATTCAACAACCCGGAACCTCCATGATGCTGAAGCTACAAGCGGATTATAATGCTACTGTGGGACTGGTGGCTGTGGATAGAGGTGTCTATGCGATCAACAGTAAACTGAAGATCAACCAGGGCAAGGTGAAACATTGAAAGGGAAAAATGGTTTCTCAAAACAGTTTACAGTTTTCACTGAGTATTTTCTCCTTCTGTAAAGTTCTGGGAGTCGGTGGAAAGATACGACATTGGCTGCACACCGGGAAGTGGTGCCGATACACCAGGGGTGTTTTATGATTCCGGCCTTGCCCTGCAGACAAACTTCCAGATAACAACTCCTCAGAGATCAGGTGATTCATTATAAATGTTTCCAAAATGGTTGGGGATTGGTCACTTAGTAACACCACTGATCACAAAGTAGATCCTTTTGACTTTTGTCACATTTTTCCACAGAGCCAATATGTCAGCCTCAACTAAAGCGAAGACGACGTGCCTCAGCCATACTGATTCAAGAAAGGGACAAAAAAGGTAAAGATTGGAGAATAAGTGGTCACCTGCTCAAATTCCCGGCTTGTGTGTGTTTTGGAGAAGTTACTATGTTCACAATGATCTTCCTTCTCCTTCCAGCATCACAATACTCAGGACTGGAGAAGACATGTTGTAAGGATGGTATGCTTAAAAACCCCATGGGTCATACCTGTGAACGTCGGACACGCCATATTCAGGATGGACAAAAATGTATTGACGCTTTCCTGGACTGCTGCAAACACATCAAAAAGCAAATAGAACTTGAGAAAGAACTTCATAAAGATGATGACGATGCAAGAAGTAAGGAAATTATACTACAAAGTGGCAAAGATCCAACTCATAAAATACAAAGAAAATTGAAAAATCTCCCTGATTGTTGAAAGAGGGCAAGTTGCAGGTTCAGTATCAGCTGACTTCAGGATCATAAACTGATTATTTATCGGTGGACAGCAGGATATTATGTTATATAATCCACTATTTTGGAAGGTATCAAGGATAAATTTTAATTGAAGAACTTCTCCTTTTAAGACAATTCCTACTTGTTTCAGTAGTTCAGTATGACTAAATTGACTCATAGGAATCCTCTGAGCTGGTATTCATTTATTTATGACCTTTAAGGCTACAGTCTGAATTGAAAGCTGGCCATGTATCTGTGGCCACTGCCCAAGCAATCCATTTGTATGGAAGCACCAAACTTAGCCGCGTCTAGTTGCTTGGCCAACTCTCCATTTGTCTTGGCATCACTTCCTGTTGCTTTTAATAGGTCAAATAAATGAACTTTTTTTTTTTTTTTAAATCAATTTTTATTGAGGTTTTATATTTACAATAACATGAGGTTACAGCCATATTATTCTGACTTGATATCATTTCTCGTCAGCATAATTTCACATTTATCTAATTCTTTCACCTCTGTTATAAAGTTGCATGTAACAACAACAACCACATTAACATTAGCAACCTTAGTCTTCACGAGCAAAACAGAGCAAAGTGTCTCTGCTTCGTTTTGATAAAATTTTTACCACAGACAGTAGGGTGTGAGCTACTATGTACTTGTGTAGTGGGTTACCTTAGGGTAGACGAAGGCATATGTGCCCACCTTTCATTCATATTATTTAGTCGGATAAACCTGCGCCGCATGGTGATAGTGATGGGTATAAGGTCCCACTTGTCCCAAGTTGCCTGGAATTTGGTCAGTGTTTGGTTCCGTAGGGCTACTAGACGCTCAAACGTGCAATGTTCTGCTAATCTATCTAAAAGGGAGATGATTGATGGTGCGCTCTGGTTTTTCCATCCCTTAGCTATGAGGAGTTTCGCTGTTAGGATAATGTGGCCCACCATTATCTCGCTTTTTTAGGTATCGTGTGCAGATCTACCCCTAGAACTGCTAGTCGGGGATTTAATGTTATGTCATGTTCTGCTACTGTGGCACACATTTGAAATACCTCCTTCCAAAATGTGGACAGTACTGGACATCCCCAAAAAACATGGAGTAGGGAACCCTTCCCACCACAGTTTCTACAGCACTGATTAGAGGATCCTGGGAAAATCTAGGAAATTCTATTTGGAGTCAAATACCACCTGTTCAGAATTTTGAGATGAACCTCTAATAAGTTAGCATTCATGGTTGCTTTCTTAGCCCAGTAACATGCAGTATTCCATTGTTTTTGTGTTATATCAGATTGTAATTCAAGCTGCCACTTAAGGTGTGAGGGTAGTTTGGTAACTGTCAGTTCTCCTTGACATAAGTTGTAAATGTGTTTGATGTTCTGTTCTTTCCCCCCTGTCGGATGAGTTATAAGCTCAAATAGTGGGATAGGGATTTGGGTTTTGTGGAGTCCTGCCTTCCTTTAGGCAGTGGGTGACTTGGGAGTATAAGTACATATCTCTATTGGCTAGTTGGAATTTCTGAGCTGCCTCTTGGAATGTCATTAACCTGTCCTGAACGTATAGGTCTTGTACATTTGTAATGCCTTGATGTACCTAATTTTCTAATGGAAAAATTTCAATAGAAAGGAAATACTTTCAAAAAGAGATCAGCTCACCAAACAGTCCAGGCAATTCAATTCTCCGACTCCAATAGCTCCTGCACGGACAACCTTGGCCACAGGTGCACACAGAGCAAATGATTGAAAAGTAGGAAAACTTCCAGCTGAGCACAGAGAGTCGGCAAATGGATAAAAAATGGCAATATTTATTAGATCCTTTTAAAAATAGACGTACATCACAGTACATAGGATTGAAGAAAAGACATAAAGGCTACAAGCCTACGCATTTCGGTACACGACCTTATTCATGGCTTATCCATTTGCCGACTCTCCGTGCTCAGCTGGAAGTTTTCCTACTTTTCAATAATTTTCTAATGAGACCCCCGGAATAATATATTCTAGTGTTTGGATAGGAATCTGTAGGGTTTTACTAGGGTACGAGTTCGGGAGGATACTCAACAGTGACTTCCAAGTGTCTATAGTTGCTTTTATTGTAGGGGATTGTATTTCAGGGAGGATTACGGAGTCAAAACATGCATGAAGGGATTTCCCCCCTGATAGAGATGTTCCTATTGTAGGCCAGCTAGAGGAGTTGGAATATATGCTCCATCTTCTCATTTGTTGGATGATTATGGCTCTATAGTAGTTTGGTAGGTTGGGAACCCCCATGCCACCTCTCTCTTTTGAAGCCATTAAAGTTTTCGCTGCAACTCTAGGTTTTTTATGGTTCCACACGAAGTCCAAAACCATTTTCTGTAGCCGAGTTAAGATGCTATGTGGGAGCGTTATAATAAGAGTACGGAATAGGTAAAGAATTTTGGGGAGCACCATCATCTTAAAAAGTGGTATGCGGCCCATTCATGACGGCTCTAGTTTGGAATAAGTTTCTAGTTCTCTCTGCAAGTCCGTAATTAGAGGGTCAAAATTCGTTTTCGATAGGGACTTCAGGGGGCTGCATAATTTTATCCCTACTTCGGGTATAAAGTCATTTGTCCACTGGAAGTGGAGCTCTTTCTTGATACTTTCTCTTAAGCTTTGGGGACAATTGATGCCTAAGATCTGGGATTTGTTCACATTCATTTTATAATAGGATACCTCACCAAATTCCTGTAGCACTTTCTGAGTTTCTCTCAGCGACTTGGGGATCAAAGACAGTGATAGTATGACGTTGTCAGCAAATAAGCCCAGTTTGTGTTGCCTCAATCCTGCAGATATACCCGAGATATTTGTGTTGATTCGGATGTATTCCGCCAGGGGCTCCATCACCATTACAAAAATGAGTGGGGATAGAGGGCACCCTTGTCGGGTTCCATTTGTGATTTTAAAAGCATCTGAGCTGTATCCATTTGCGAGTACCCTCGCTATCGGGCAGGAATATAGGGCCTGAATAGCTTTGTAGATAGGTCCCTGGAATCCAAATTTAGTTAGTATGGAGAATGCGTTCCCCCAGTGGATCCTGTTGAACGCCTTCTCTGCATCCAAAATGAAAAGCAAAGAAGGCGTTCGAGAGGCCTCCATTACTGAGATCAAGTGAAGTATTCTTCTGGTTCCGTCGGGTGCTTGTCTCCCTTTGTGAAAGCCACTTGATCATAATGTATAAGTGTGGGAAGGATATCTAGTAACCTGCAAGCAATTATTTTAGTAATGATATTGGCCTAAAATTCGGTGGAGAAGTTGGTTCTTTGCCTGGTTTGGGGAGAGTGGTAATAGATGCTTCTAACATTTTTGGGGGCATCGATCCTACCTTCATTGCTTTATTAAATATAGATATCCGAAGTTATACAAGGACTCATAAAAGTCCCTAAACATATTTGCTATTTTAAGTGGGTGTGTTTCCTTAATGCGGGGGTTCGAGTTGTTATATAAGAATAGGATTTTATTTTTGACTTTTTTAGGCTTGACCCATACTCGGTTTATTGTATATTATGAATATTACGAGGTATAGTACGAAGCCTTGATTGAAGACATGGTTTTGTCATATTCTGACAACAGAGCTGCTCTCAACGCCTGTCTAGTCTCTGTCAGTTGTGTGTGTATATTAACTGCGGCCGAGTGTTGTGCTGCTTTCTCAAGTTTGACTTTGTGGAGTAATCCTGAGACCGCTTTTTCCTTTTTCTTATTATGTTGTATCTCCATTTGAATTAAAGCGCCTCTCACTGCTACTTTATGGGATTGCCACAAGTTAAATAGGTCCACTTATAATTCAACATTATGGTGAAAATAATCTAGAATTGCCTGTGTTATACTCCTTTTGTATGAGGGGAGAGTATAGAGAAAGGGTCGGTTACACCACCTATTCTGGTTAGGTATGAGATGCGAGAACGATAGTGTGGTGAAAGTGGGCGAGTGGTCAGACCATGTCATTGTTCCTATTCCTTATTTGCTTACTTGTGTCAGCGCGTCTATCCCAGTAAACGACCTATGTCTGTGTGAATAAAATGTCTATTCTTTTGCTGATGAGTTAAGACAACGGAACGTATCGTATAGACCTTCTTTGTGCAACAAAGACATCAGGGATGGAGGAGGCACCCTGCCCCTGCCCGTTGAGTCCATCCTACAATCAGGGATGATGTTAAAATCTTCAAAAATTTATAATTTGCCTTTCCCAACCTTTTTCACCTTTTTGATAATTGTATTAAGGAATCTCACTTGTCCAGAATTTGGGGCATAAACATTGACTATCGTGTAAAAGGTATTATTTATTGAACATACAAGGGCAAGGAACCTCCCCACGCCATCCATCAGTACATTTGTAATTGTTATCTCCTCATCTCTCTTAATTGCTATTAAGACTCCCGCTTTTTCAGTTGGTGCATTGGACATGTGGGTAGTTCTTGTGGGCAACTTGTGGGACTATCCCTTCCTTAAAATGTGTCTCTTGATGGCAAAAAATGTTGGCTTTAGCTTTTTTGGTGTCTTTCCAAATAGAGGCCCTTTTAAAGGGTGAATTGAGCCCTTTTACATTTAGGCTCATTATGTTCATCTCCATATTCCCTTTCTATAGTATCTGCTATGAGCCCCACCTTTCTTCTCTATGGTGTAATAACTGTAGTTACTTACTCGTGAAGACAAAATTCTTACAACTTTAAGACATAATAACTTTAACCTAAAAAACATTTTGGTAGAGGCCGGGACAGTTAGGTCCTGCTGCCTCCACCAAGCTTTCTGAACACTAACTTCATGGATAGCCAGATGGGCTAAGGACAACAGTGCAGGTATAGCAGTTTCCTGCATCAAATTGAAGGGGGTATCAGTCCACCTGAAAGTCCTTCTTGGCCTAACATTTAAACATAACAATTAAATATCAAGTATTCACACTACTTGCCAGTCCATTGGAATTTCTGGTACCTTTTTCGGTAGCTGGTCTATAATACTAATAGACAAGCCCCAAGATTGAAGTAGCTTGATTCCTTCTTCTGGTTTCGTCAATACATGGGTTGTGCCATCCCGTCTGATGATCAGGTTCGTAGGGAAGCCCCATTTGTATAACATTTTGTGCTTCCGCAGCGTCGAGGTTTTGGGTAGAAACTTCTCTCTTTCTTGTAGTGTGGCTTGCGATAAATCTGCATACATTTTTATATGTGCATAAGGTTCCGGTAGTTTCTGTGCCTTCCTGGAGTATAACATCAGGGCCTCTTTAGTGTGAAAATAGTGCAGTCTCGCAAGGACATCTCTAGGCAAATTGTCTGGAATTGCTTTCGGTTTGGGCAACCTATGTGCCCTATCTATGAGGCACTCCGTTAGTGGTGCCGCTGGTAGCGTAGCATGTATGAGCGCTGTGGGGTAGTCTTTTAGCTCCGCTGGGGGAACTGATTCTGGGACACCTCTGAATTTCACATTATTACGCCTTCCATGATCTTCCATGTCCGCTATTTTGAGCTTCATGTCTTTTACCTCCTCTTCCAATGCATAATGGGCTTCTATCAGCTAATTATGGGAGTTTGTAACCTCCTCCATTTTGTCTTCTAGGTGGTCAACTCTCGTCCCTAGATCATCGATCAGCATCTTTGTCTGGTTATGCATAGACAAATAGTCCTTATGGATGAACCCTCTGAAAGCCAACATCATATGTTTGATAAAAGTTTCTGATGCTGGTTGTTCTGAGGAGGGGATTTCTAACAGGGGGTCAGACTCACCCGTTAGCAGTGTAGCGATGTCTTGTTCCCCCTCTGTATGTAGCTCTGACCAGCGGGGTCTCTGCTTATCCGGGCTGCAGCTTGGAGACTCAGGGTGCCACGCGTGGTCGGGCGCCATTTTAATTCTCCCGCCATCCAAGCGTCGCTGCTCCAAGGGTTCTGCCTGTGCCTCTTCATTTTGCGCTGTCTCAGGTGAGCGTGGGCTCTTATGCTGCCTTGAAGAGTTCGTTTAGGCAGGTGATGCCACTGGAGTATTCGCTAATTCTCCCGTCACCTCATGTCTTATGCTCTCGGCGCCATCTTGGATCGCTTCTTGTCCAGCGTTCCACGCGGAGAAGAAATCGGTAAGTCGTTTAGGGCCACTTTTAACTGTCCTCTTGCGTGTCATCATGGTGCTGGCAACTTCTGTAATGCCCGTAGGGTGATCTTTATGCTTGGTGTCGCTGTCTATAGTGGCTTATGTAGGTCACGAAGACGGAGCTCAGAACTACACGTCTGCTCTCAAACTCATCCAGGCCAATACCCCCCTGGCCAATGATATCTTTTAATGGCTAACTAAGCTTAGGTCCCTTCATCAGGTTTCACAATCTCAAGAAGGTTACTTTATTTGACCTATCAAAAGCAATGGGAATTTCTTCAACTGGCTAACAGGTAGAAACTGTTTTTTTATTAAGCATTGGGAAAGGGGTCCTAGAGTTGGAATCAATTTCTGTCTAGGACATATACTGTCCAGGATATAACCCCTTAAACGAGTTCCTCTATTGAGGAGCATTGGGTGTTGTAGTTGTCTAACCAAATAAATAATTTTCTCAAATTTCAAGACCCATTGCTGCTGGAAGAAAGCCCCTAAAACTTATTGTCAAAATCAATCATGAAATTGAGTTGTGAGCATTTAATTTCTCTCATCTAACATACTACACGTACTTTTTTAAAGGATAACTATTTTTTTTGTCCATCAGATGATGAGGACAGCGATTACATTGATGATTCTGAAATTGTAATCAGGTCACAGTTTCCTCAAACCTGGCTCTGGGTCACAAAGACAATGGATGAAATCCCTGATGATAAAGGGTGAGTATAACATATGGTCTGTCAAGTCATTGAGAAGTTTTAGTAGTTATGATATTGAAAGCCTTAACTTATAAAAGGTCCTCATCAGTATTAAAATGTTTTTGTGGTCTGGTCTTCAAAGCTGCTCAGCAGATTCCTTGTTAATGACGCTGCATCCATCAGTTACATGGCCTGGTTTCTTTTAATTCCTACTGAAGTTAATAAGGCTTAGCTGCAGTACCAAGCACATCCACTGTACTATGCATGACAATGACCTTGTTGAAACACTGATACCTTATCATACAGCTCATCCTCAACGGTGCCCTGTGTCAGATTCTCAACGATCCAAAGGAGAGGTCATCAATAGTTGCGTCCCAAAAAACCTTTCACATGAATTGTAGAAGAATAGATGAGCTGGACCTGCTTTGGCACGGGAACCCAATGTGTTTCTTTAAGACACAAATATAATTGATAATAAATCCGTGCAGGGATAAATACATCAACCTGTGCCTTCTCTATGAGGGAAGCAATGCGATAAATTCATTGCATTGCCTGAGTCCTTTACCAGACACTCTTTTTTGTCCAAGAACTCCA